>JAMYHX010000012.1:0-240235 GCA_025529335.1 Rhizopus sp. PT2906
AGCCTACCATTGGCAGTCGGATAAATTAAATAGGGGAAGCCATTATAGCGGCTAAATCAAAGTCTGTGCTATTTCTAAGGAAGCGTCGGAGAGGGCATATTATTAATCAAAAGGCATTCCATAGAGATCAATCATCAATCTTTAATAGCCTTAGTATACGATCAAAAAAAGCTCATGTTCTCAATAGATTCATGAAAAAGATGACATTGGCTATGCCTCACTTGAGAAAGAGCGCGTGCTAGGGCAGGACTCTTCATAGTCGATCCAACAGTATGCTTTCTGAAACCAAGCGTATGAATTGAATCCATTCGGAGCACAAATCGCAAGCAGCATGAAAAACATATAAATAGGCTGGATTTTGGTAACTGATCTGGAAAGCATCTCATTTTTATTTATTCTCTACTCTATACAAGAATGAAGGAAGCCCTTGTTATTGTTGATGTCCAAAACGACTACTTCCCTAATGGAAAATTCCCTACCGACAGTCCCGTCGAAACTGCTGAAGCTATTGCCAAACTGATCCAAAAGTTTAGAGAAGAGAAGAAGGAAGTTGTCCATGTTACCCACGTTATTTCAAACCCTACCGAGGAATACTCCTTCTTTCAAGAAGGTACATGGGGTGTTCAAGTTCATGATCTGGTCAAGCCTCTTCCAACTGAAAAGTACATTGTCAAGAACTATTCTAATGGGTTCCACAAGACTGATCTTGAAGAGTACCTTCGCAGCAAAGGCATTGATAGAATCATAGTCGTTGGCATGATGATCCATAACTGCGTGAATGCTACGGTTTATGCAGGCAAGGATGCTGGATTTGACTGTATCGTTGTGGATGAAGCTGTAAACACGTTTGATCAACCACTCCATGGTGAAGTTATCAAGGCTAAAGATATCAAGAAGGCGTTCCTTGCTGGTATCCAGTTTTACTATGCAAAAGTTCTTAAGCTTGAAGATGCCTTGAACAACAACTATTAAAGATATACTTTGACATAAATAAACCATAATTTTGAATAAAACAACCTTTTTCTCCTTCTATTCTTTCACGTATCTTATAAATCCTTTCGTTGAAAATTTTGTAATCACTTTTTATTTTATTTACTTTGGATCCTTCTAATTTAGTATCAATCTCATATTCTGGATCGGAATAGTTTTTGTGCCTTTTTAGTTTAACCAATTACTTTGCTTTTACATTTTATAACTTCATTACTTATTTGATCTGTTAAAGATCTGGTGGTCACTATCTTATTTTTATCTGATAAACTATAACAATCGAGTGTAACAATTTCTTTCTCTATCAGTGCGTCTAAACTCCTTTTGTTTTTATAACCAAGGCGCCATCTTCACGTAACTGTTGAAATATACTTTAAAAGAGTTAAGAACGTTTGAAGTAGAAAATAAGCAGTTACATCAGTTGCATAAGAAGATATAAGCCTTCACATAAAACTTTGTATCGGCTATTATTAAAGTTTCATCTATTTCTCCTCCAATATATATTGTTCTTGCATGAGAGTATGGACTTGCCAAAACAAAAGAAAAGCTCTTTATTAAAAATACTATCTGACTATTGAATATATGAACTGTAAAATGCTCTCAAGAGTTTTGCTCGACCTTGACAGGACATTTCAAAAATCATTTTCCCTTAATATCAAAAGTTGTCAATTGGGAACAGAATTACTTGTTAAAACAGGGGCACCAACAGAACAAACACAAGCTCTGCAACTATAATATATCTTATATTCACCAAAAAGATGTATTCTTGTTTTTATTTCTTTGTAATTCCTGCAAATCGTGAAGGGGGACATAATAACGTGGTTAATTGTTCAACTACAGAAATTGTTGTCTGTTTACTGATACGATCAGTGACAGTTAATACAGCCTATAAAATAATAAAGTGTTTCATCATTTCTTTTCTCTTTTCTTTTCTCTTGAATAAACAAGTTATCAACTAGGCATGTAGTCAAGGTTCAACATCTTGGGTAACAGTTATAATATCTTGTGATATTTCACACTCATATTTTTTTATAGCTTTGCTTATTTGGGGGGTTCTTATTATGATGGATTGCGGTTCTCCTTCCTATACCGCTCCTGCATTGTCCTGTAGTGGGAGCACTGCACAGAGCAGTTCACTTGCTATCCCACATGTCTCTTTTGGATGGCCGTGCTTACCCTTTACACGTTTTATCCACACAAGTGAATAAAGTTTAATTAAACAATGCAACTCTTGAATATTTTGCATAAGTGACAACTTGTCATTTAAGGTTCAAACTTGTAGCAATAAAAGAGAAAGAGAGAGAGAACAACAGTATGCAATAAGGATATTTTATGTATATTTATCAAATAAAATGTGTATATAAAACATATATATATGATATCTATTGCTGTTGACCATAGCCAAAAGTGGTGTTGTGGTGTTGATTCACAGAATCTAGTAACTGCTGCTGCTGTTGATTTATTGAGAGTTCATTGTTTTGTTGTTGTTGTTGTTGTTGTTGTTGCTGTTCAACCATACCAGCTGGAGAAAATGATAGCATATGATTTGGTGGGGTATAGGACTTATTTACGGGTGAAGAGGCTTGACTTTGTAACATTGTAAAGTTTTGTTGTTGTTGTGGTACAGGTGGATGTGGAGAATTGGGAAGTGATGGAGTTTGCACAGGGAGAGGTGAGTGCTGTATCGGGCTGTTTAAATAATCGACCTGAATATGACCTGGCATATTGCTGCTAAAGGGTGTCGAATTGGTTGAAGTCGCAGCAGGACTTACTCCAGAATATTGAATGCTACTATTAGGTGTAGAAAACATCGTCGTCGGAGACTCTTCATGCGTCTTTTCATGCTTCCTAAGGGAACGCGCATGATAATAAGATTTTCCACAGTTCTTCACATAGCAAGTGTAAGGTCGAACATTTGAATGGGTCTTTATATGCGTCGTAAGAGAGTCTGGTCGAGAAAATTTCTTGCCACAGCCGTCTTGCGTACAAACAAATGGTCTTTCGCCTGTATGAGTGCGAAGATGATTGTACATCTTGTGTCTCTTTGTAAATGGTTTTTCTTTTCTAGGACAGTTTTCCCATTCACAAGAATATGAAGCCTAAACAAAAAGTTAATGGAGATAAGCTTATTTTTCTCTCTTTTTTCTTACTTTTCCGCTTCCGACGTGCTCCGTATTGATATGTGTTATAAGCTTTTGCAGCTCATCCAGATAGATACCACAATCTCTCCACTTGCATTGCATCTTTTCTGTTTTTGGTTCCTCTTCTACTACCGATTCTTCCTCTTCCTCTTCTTCTTCATCTACAGTCGACTTATCTTCGTCTACAGTGGCACTATCTGGTTTTGATTCTTGGTTATCAGATGGACTAGCCTCTTCTTCCTCGCCCTTTTCCTTATTGTCAGAGTTGTCATTTTGTATTTTCTCAGTCTCAAGCTCAATAAGTCTCGAAATCAGCTGTGCTCTCGTCAGCCCTTCATAATCCTTGGCACTGACAGCCGAAGCACTCTGCACCATACCCAACTCCTGAGGTGTAGGTGGTGGAGGAATCTTGATGGTTCCTAACGACTTCTTTTGCTGATCAATGAACGCTTTCCTTTCTTCACTTCGAGTAAACGGCTGAGCAGGAACAAGAACAACAGCAGATCGAGGCGAAGATGATAATGCGGGTATGTCCTTGGTGTCAATACTCAGGACGGGCGGTTGACCGTTTGAGACAGTGTGTCTTCTCGACTTTTTGCGTTCAATCAGCGTAGGTTGGCCCGTAGCTGGTCTCTTGTTACTTTCATGAACAAAGTTGGTACGATGTATATGTTGATGAAAGATGGCATTCTGTAAAGAAGAAGTGGGAGTAGCAACAGGGGTAGTAGTAGCAGTCGTGTTGCCATTTGCGTGTGCCAAGTTATTTACAAGAGATGGATTAGGAGAAGAAGGACTTAGCATGGACATTTGAGAGAGAACGACATGAGGTGTTTCTTGAGAAGGGGCGGTTGGCGGCTGCCCAGGTTCATTATTCATTAAGAACTGATGCTGTATAGGCATTGATTGCGACTGTGGTTGTACTGATTGTGCTGATTGCTGTGACTGCAATATATGCTCATTGACTACTTGTTGATGTTGTATGATGGCATACTGTTGAGCTATTTGTTGAGCCATCACTTGCTGAGCAGCAGCAGCCACACGCTCTTGGTGCTCTTCTAACGTAGATTGAGCTTGGCTTGGAACAGTATGAGCATGTTCAAGCGTACGTTGAGAAGGAACAATAGGATGATGCTCTATATTCGGTTGAGCAATGATACCAAACGAAGATTGTTGTTGTTGCTGTTGTTGTTGTTGAGTTGGTAAATGAGAGGAAATCTCTTGTAACTGCATCGAGACCTGTGGCTGTATCTGCTGAATGTTTTGATCGTAAAACGGTGACTGGTTTAAATGGATAGGGGGTGATGAAGAATTGATAAACATATTACCATGTGGTAATACCAAGCCATTATTATTAATTAGCTCATTAGTGGCCTCGTTCGATACCATGGAGCCTACAGGGTTTGTTGGCGATGCATGATTTGGAACAGATAACTGAGGAGAGGATAATTGGCTTTGGTCAGCCTAGTAAACAAAAACGCGCAAAGGTGTGAATAGGCGAAATAAAATTAAATCGCAGTATAAATACTTACAGTCGAGATGACGTTGGAATGAATTAAGGGATTAGGTGAATCTGTCAATAAGGTAGCATGACCAGCATTAGCTAAAGTGTTTTGTTCAATGTTGATTTGATTATCTGTTGATTGTGGCATGACCGAATGAACAGAGATGACATCAGAATATAATTGAGGTAAAGGAGTAGAAGTAGCACTGCTACTATTACTATGATTTAAGCTATTGGTATTGTTATTGTTATCTTTGGAAGAATCAATAATTGGTTTGATATCATAGGATTGATGATAATTGCAAGATATCAAATTGTTTAATTCTTGTTGCTGCTGTTGTTGCTGTTGTTGTTGTTGCTGTATGTCCATTATGATATTATCCCCGAAGGGAGCTTGATGTATTTCTTGAATGTTTAAAAGTTGATTTTCTTTCTCTTTTCGATTCGTAAGAGAAAAAATGACAGTTTCTTTTTCTTTAATAGAAAAAATTTCAAAAAGAAAAGAAAAACAAAAGAAACAATAAAATAAAGGGGTGCGGATTATTTGTAAAACGGAGCCTAAATAAACTTGTTACACTTTATGTTTCCAAGCTTCATTATTACTTCACGAGCTTACACAATTTAATTTGATAAAAGCAAATAAAGACTACCTCATTGTACAGTGTTTTCATCTCAAGTTGTCATAAGGATAAGTTTCGAACTTCTTTATCTCTTGTCCATTCTACAGATGGAGACCCCGCTGTACTTTTTTATTCAGGAATAAGTGTGACGTTTTTTCATCTACCCTTCCTTTACACTCTTTTACCGTACGTTTTTTTCTTCTTCTCTAGTCATGTCTATCGTATTCAACACTTTCGATAATCCCATCAATTGGGTTTATCAGAGTCTTTGAGTCATCCTCTATTGGTGGTGTTACGAAGGCCAAGTACGAAGTCAAGCATGTATACTGAAAAGCTATATACATTCATCTTGGAGTTTCTCTTGTTTGATGATTGTATATTTAATAAAGATGACGATACTTTCAAAAGGCTACTATCAGGTGAATGATTTTGGGCCCGTTTATGGAAACAGTGTCTCGCGCGGATCTGGTATAATATTACATTCGGATGATACCATATCTTCAAATTGCAAATCTGTAGGGGGTAAAGAATAAAGATAGTTTTAAGAATCATCTCAATCCCCTTTGTCGTATGAGTTTACTATAAATCTAAGAATGAACAATACATACAGACTGACCACAAAACACGTTATTAACACATATAATGCGACATGCTCAACTCTCATTGGTCATCTGAATGACTTGCAAAATGAAAGAAGTTTGCTCAAATATTGAAAAGACCTGTTTGGTTTCTCCTCAGAGTATGATTCTGATGATATAAATTAGTTGAATAATAATAACCTGCTTATTTTGATCTTCAATTAAGCCACTTAAAATGCTTATATAAAGGGGAGAGATCATTTATCTTTCTTGTTCTTTATTGGATACATTTCTAATCCATTGATATAGTATATTTTGTATTATAAAGCGAAACTACACTTATTAAAGATTCTAGATGACTTTCTTGGCCAATTCTTTTGTATCGTCTATTTGCTTGTTAGTATCATAAGATGGCTGTTATTGGCATTTACCCTTGTTTGTATTCCCCTTTTCTGTATCATTATCTGCATCAACCAAATCATCTGAATCTGAATCTTCATCGTCTCCAATAACATAAGGCACAGAATTGGTTGCTTGTGTCGTATGAGCATCTTTCTCCTCTGGCTTAGCAGGTGGCGCCGCATTTAATCTGACCTCTATTATATAACAATCTCTTTATTCTTTTTCTTTTTCTTTTTTTTTTCTTCAAAAAGTTACCTTCATAGTCATATTCATCTAGTTCCAATGGCGACTTGGGTGCAATAACTACCGTTGGGCCACCTTGCTTTCTGACAGGCATTTGAGGGGGTTGAGGTTCGTTTCGTTCTGATGTTTGCCGTCTTCTTATAGCTTCTACATTTAAAGCATAAGAACTCTCTGATGACATATCAAGGTAAATATTACCCAATTCCTCTTGTTCTGCAAGTTGCCTAGCGAAATCTTCGTCTGCCCTAAGTTGTTCATCTGGTGTGGAGGTATGTATAGACATATTTCCTGCAGGTGGATGTACATGAATTACATCATTATCTATAAACGTCAGCTGTCACTCCCTTGCATTCTATTTTCTTGTCACTCACTCTTTTCGCTATTTTGTCTTTTGATGATGTTCGTCTTTGTATATACATCATAATCTGACAAGTGAAGTGCTGATATATCTCCCGTCAAAAGATCATCTCCATCATCACTTGGTAATCCCCTACCAACAACAAAAAAAGATTAAGCAAACTCGGCTTCAACAGTATCTCCACACACACACACGTTACTTGTAGTGAGCATTAGTTGTCGGTATTGATGATCCACCAGCTGATGGATTTGAATTAAAACTGTTGTTATTTCTGGAAGCTTTGAATTGGTTATAGAGATCAAGTACTTTTCGTTTAGCAGCTGCATACATGTTAGTAAGAAAGGTATAATTATCTTGTTTTCCCTTTACCATTGCCTGCTTCCTTTACTTTTTCTTTTATAATTGGCAATTCCTCTAATATAATGTATTTATATTTCATTATTGTTCCATATATCTATTTTACCTTGAAGATTGAAAATGGAATCTTGTTCACTTCTTTCTTGGTCTTGTCTCACAGGTTGTTGTTGACGACCTAACGGCTATGAGATAAAAAGCCCTCTTCTCTCTTTGTTATCTCTTACGTTGTCTGGCTCTTAATTCATCTTCCATAGCCAATTTCTTGGCAAACTCTTCATCCAACCGAAGTTGTTCTTCTAACGTTGTCGCTTGTGGTTGCTCATAGTAAGTATAAGGTGCACTAGTATTTGTCTGAGGTCGTGGAGGCATAGGAGGAGGTGTAGGTTGGTAATTGGGATCAGACATGCCTAATAATACTTCAAACGATGATTCGACATTACCATTCTGTGTTTGAAGTATGGCCTCAATAATATCTACATCAATATCAGGAAATGCTTCTTTTAATGTTGAAACATTCTCTGGCAGCTGCTCATTCACAGGAACAGCTTGTTGTTGTTGATGTCCTGAATGGGCTTCTTCAGTCAAATGAACAGATTCTTCCGTGTTTTCAAAACCTCTTGTATCTTGTACTTTGGTTTGCTCTGACATATGCTGTTAATTGTTGCTTAATACAAAGACCAAAAAATAAATAAAGAAGAGAGAAAAAGGAAAATCATGCTTTCATAAAAACTCGTGCAGTTTGAAACTCCACAACTTTATTTTCTTTAACCAGAAGGCTTTTGTCGTGTTGTATCATACATGCGAATCAGTCTTGATTGATCATTGTCGTTCTGTGCAAACGCAAACCCTCTTGATTGTTTAAGTCGTTGAATCTTGCGTACCTTGTTCACCGCACGACGGAATCGATCCATACGAGGTCGATAATCAGGAAGGTTGTATTTCTGTATTTCTTGTATATAATGGTAACTTTGTGGTCTATACATACGCTTGACACTAGGAAACATGTGAATATCTTAAATGTTGGAATATTCAACTTACTATTTCCACAAATAATCTCGAAGGACACACATCAAGGGAACAATGATGAAAAATAACCAGTAGCTTATGTTTCCAAACAGTTCTGGAATAATGCCATAGTATTCCATAAAGATGTCCACGGGAAGAAGTGGGCCAACATAGGATACAAGTGGTAAAAAGATAAACCAAATGACCATTGATCCTGGAATAGCAATAAATGTGTACTTTGTCCAAATACTACAAGAAATAAGTATTTCTTTTTTGAGCAAAAGCACACTTACTCTGTGATCAAGGCAGCCTTCCAGAGAATAGTTGCTAACGTAGCCGTAAATATCGTTGTTCCAACCCACCACTGCCCTCCAGAATGTCCATTGGTAAATACAGAATCATCTGCAAAAGCAGCCATGCCCAAAAAATAGAGCATCTACAGCAACTTTTAGTTTTTTTTTTTTTTCTTCAACTAACAACTTACAGCAGAGTGATATACCGCATTAAATATCCAACCCCAAAACCGCTTTTGATTAAAGAATTCGTTACGTTGACCAAGGGTGTACATTTGTGGGTACTTGTCTAATAGTCTAGCCGAAGTAAACTGGTCAAACACACCGATCGCCATGGGTGGTAAAAAGGTAAAGAAGACATTAAAGCAAGACATGGTCCACGATTCGTATAATGTCTGTCCTGAAAATCCATTAAAGATAGCATACTACAACTACAACTAAGTTTCAAAGCACCTAATTTTATATCTATCTCTCTTACCCAGAACTGTGTCAAATACATGGCTACGTTTTTATAAAAGTAAAAAAAGATCATCTTGCTCAGGCGCTGATATGCCCATGCACCATGAACCAAAAGAAGCTTTCTCAAGAACCTGAATTGGGATATAGCAAAGTCAGCACTTCGAGCAGCTTGCAGACCTTCGACACCACTGATGCCTACACCAACATGAGCAGCCTGAATCATGGACACGTCATTCGCACCATCACCAATCGCTAGCAAGATGGATTTTGAAAACTTTTTTACTAGTTTGACAACAAGTGCCTTTTGTAGTGGAGATACTCGACAACAGATCACTGCCTTACATTGTGTGGCAAGATCATAAAATGTCTTTTCTACATCTTTTTCTAGAGCAAATGTAAGCGACCTTCCTTCAATGACAAGGGCCAGTGGCTAATACAATGATTGTGAATGCATGTTGCCTTAAATCCTTTATCTTACTTACATCCTGTTGCATCTGCGCACTGAGTTGTCCTAGTCTTTGTTGCAGAAATTTTTTTGTCGATATTTGATCCTCTTCATTACAAACGACCAATTCCATATCCTCAGTCAATAATTTACAACTATACCCAATATTGATCGCTGTCTCCTGTCGATCCCCTGTGAGGACCCAGACCTTGATGTTGGCTTCTTGCAAGGTATGAATCGTATCAGGCACACCATCTTGCAATTTATCTTCAATAGCCGTTGCTCCCAACAAGATCATGTCTTTTTCAATCATCTCTGCCGCATGATCCAATTCGTCTGCACGGTTGACAAGTGTCGTAGCTGCCTTGTCGTACATAACAGACCACTCTGTATACTCTTCATTCGATATCTCGCGCATGGCAAAACACAAGGTTCGTAAACCTTCACAAGCATAATCCTACAAGAAAATAAGCACTTGTTTGATGGTCAATCAAAAATATTACCTCCAAATGTGAGAGAGTAGCCGAGACAAATGGGTTTGAGCCTTTTGCCAATCGCTCCAGAATGACTGTATCAGCGCCCTTGCAATACAGTTTGATCTTACCATCGGGTCCACGAAGGACGACAGACATGCGTTTACGAGTCGAATTGAACTCACACACATTCAGGATCTGGTATTCTTCTTCGATTCCTTTACGAATGCAGTGGATCGAATGAGGTCGTCTGGCAACAAACTTGTATCCAAGCACTTCACTGGCTCCTTTCACCAGTGCGCTTTCATCAGGGGAAGAGGCTTGGTAGATGATCGTCCCGTTCTCTGTTTCGGGAATGACGGTATGGCAGGTCATCAAGGAAGTAAGAAATTCATTGATAATATGGTTATGTTGAGATGTTCGGAGGTGCTCTTCTAGCTGTTCAAACGAGAATTGACCGTGTGCATCGTCATCTGATGTCGGTCGTTTATCTGGATCTGGGTGACTGGCATAGGATAGACCGGCGATGGAGCATTGTCGAAACTCCATTTCGTTACAGGTCAAGGTCCCTGTCTTGTCCGAAAAGACATATTCGATCTGGCCGAGTTCTTCGATCAGGCTACTGCTGCGTGCTACAGCGGGTGTGTCTGTCTTGTCATAGTAGATGTCCAAGTCATTGTCAATCATGGTCGATTGGATGTATTTGACAATTTCCATGGTTACCATCAAACTGAGGGCCTTTACGTTAGCTTTCTCTTTGTTATATGATAGTGTTCAATTGTGTATGTGGGTATATGTGTGTATGTACCTGATGGGAATGAAACTGTTGAACAGGATCATAAATGTCAAGATATTGTATCCAACTTCCTTTCCTAATTGTGTGATGGGAACCCCCACATAGTCAAGATTAGCTCCATTTCTTGTCTAGAAAGGGGTTAGTGTGTTGAATACAAGATGAGCCCAGACACTTACAGATGTCACATAATTCCCGATAGAGCATAGGACGCTCATAATCACGAGCATAGCAAAGAGATAGAGAATGTTTCTATTTGTTTTTCGAGTGACGTTTGAAGCCTTTGTTGGCTTCTTGCTTGAATTGAGCATCAATTTGGTTTCATGTCCCGTAAAGATGACGATACCATAAATCCAGCTTGTGTTTCGTAACTGAGCGCCTCTTAAAAGTAGCATGTTTGGATCTAGGGGAAACCTTCTTGTATGACCGCCTTCATCCTTTGTCGTCAAGGTGCCATCGTAATTATATAAACGGTTATTGGGTTGTTCGGATTCAATGATGCCTTCAAAGGTGGCTAATTGTGCTGGAGATACCATGGTTGCAGTCACGGGTAAGGCTTGTTTGATTTTAAGATTGACTTCACTAAAAAAAACAAGGTCTATCCGATGAGGAAAAAAGTAGACATATTTATCAGATTTTTTTTTTACCCATCCAGGTTGCTTGTCTCAATATAGCATAGACCCTCAGGTTCGGAGCTACTAAGCAAGATCAGATCGGCAGGAAAGAATTGAGCATTGTCCACTCTACAGATGTCTCCTACTTTTATTTGCCTCCAGGGCTTTTCAATAAATCGTGAGCCATCATACACTTTGCATTTCCGAGCATTGAGTTCACTATCCGACTTGTGTACTCCCTAAGATCAAAGGAGGATGAGAGAACAGACATGGATATTATATATTACATACGAAATCTTCAATAACTTCCTTAACCGCTGTGATCAACAAGACAATGACAAGTGGGACGAGTGTGGTGTATCTTGATGTAGGTGAAATATTGGGAATTTGCTATGATAATAATAATACATGTCAACCACTATGTTTCCCAAAATAGATTTTTTTTTTTAAACAGAGTAAGTACCTGAATCCCGGAAATAAATAAGAAAAAGATATTGGCTGATTTACTAAACTCTTCATACAGAAACTTGGGTAGAAAAGTAAATAGGTTATATTTGGCTGTGGATACTGCGTTGGTCATAAAATGCTGTTGTTCGTTCATTTCTGGCTTATTCACATATATCCTCCGAGGGGTTCCTTCGGGGACAGTATTTTTAGTGAACCACTGTTTCCATCGAAACGATCGTTTGTTGATAGTTTCCTTGGTTTCCTTGGTTGTCTGAGGTGTATGTTCTAACATTTCGGTTGCTTCGGTGACATTTAACAAGTTGGCATTCGAAGAAAAAGAGTAGTCTGGAACGAAACTGATCGGCATATTATTATTTGGTTTCAACAGGCCAATACCTTCCTCATATTCTTCGGGCATTGTTCTACCGTCTTCTGAAGTATAGGCTTTTGGATGTTATTGTGTGTATTTTGTTATATGTATGGTGTGTATACCTGTTTCAAAAGAACGCACTTTTTTTATCAAGTTTGTGCGAGACTTTTCCTGACTTTCCCAGTTGAAAGGAGAAGAAGAAGAGAAACTGCTCATGAAAAGTCTATTTTTTATATATAGCAAAAAAATAACAACAGAAAAAAAAGTAAAAGAAGAGAAAAAAGGAGAAATAAAGTGATTAAATCTGATTTAGAAATATAATAGCTACTAAATCTCTCTCTCTCTCTTTGTTGTCTAGAACTCGATTTTTTAAAGTTACATAATGATGACAAGGACTAATAATATGATCAACACGATGATAAGGCAACAGATACAATAACCTGACTTGGATTCTACAAAGATGTTAGCTGTTAGAATGGTCTTCTTTTTTACTTGTACCTTCTTCCTTTTTCAAAATATCTGTCACTCGCCTCATGGCCGTCTTTAGTCTTCCTTCTGATCGATCCACTCTTTCACCCAAATCATCCAATAGACTATATATATATGTATGTACACACATATAATATGATTAGATCAATTAGGGATATAAAGTATATATACAAACATGACATGATCATCAATCTCTCTATTCATCGTTCCTGCTATTTCTTTTAAATTGATCAAGGTACTTCCCATAGCATCCAAATGATGATCTTGTTCTTGTATCATCACCTATTGAAAAAGAGAATATGAGAACAAGAATGAGCTCATCATGTTGTTTTATACCGTCTGTTGTTGCTGTTCACTTTCAATAAATCGACTATTTTCATTTTGACGTATCGTTTCTATAGACTTTATTAAACTTAGAAAAATAACACTCTCAGAGTATATATCTATTTTACTTGATTGGCTAAATGTTTATTATTCTTGGCTGGTGGGTTAGCCAGTGTATTTCTTATGAATTGTATCCTATTGCGTGACTTATCCAAAAACTGTCTTCTGGAAGAAAGGTCTTTTTGAGTCAAGTTAAACTGTGAAGGATTGGCTTGAGATGCCATAAAGGCTTCTTCAAGATCATCAAGATCTTGTTCAATAGCTTCTAATGCTGAACCAAGCTCATCTGCTGTCCATAGTAATTCTTGATTCTTGGGTGAAGATACAGTTTGTTGAATTCGTTTCCAAGATTCAAATAGATTGTTGGCATTAGCTAAACTGTCTTCCACTTGACTACAAGTAATGAGTAACTTTCTTGGTCTATTGCTAATAAATAAATAAACAAAAACCTTTTAACTATCAGAAAGGGATCTTGTTCCTCCATAAAACTATAGTTTGCATAAAGCAAAAGCTCCCTAAAAATAAACAATGTGCGAATTTCAGCAGATGTAGCCTGTGTCACCTGAGGAAACTATGTGGTGAGACTAGGTGATATTTATCAAATAAATTCATTTTCTTTTTTTTTTTTTCCACATGGAATACAAGTATATCAAACTATGATGATGATATTGTCTTTCCCTTCTTTCATTCTCGAAACTTCCATCATCAAACAAGCAATAGAATATCTTGGACCCTTGATTCTTTTTAAGGGAACATGGTATCATTACGTAATACATGAAACATGAGCTTGTGATGCAAAATGGACATTTGATAGATTTTTCTTTGCATTTCTTTTTTTTGTTTTTGTTTTTTGTTTTCATAAAAACCAAAGCGTGTCGTAATGAGATTAATCATTCGAGAAGATTATGAAGAAGTATCTGATTTTGTAGGTAAGTGTTTATCTTAGAGCCTCTTGTTTTTATCTGATCATTGTTTCTTTAGCTACTTATATCAAAGAGCGTATCAAACAATTCAATCCTGATGAGAATCGTCCCTTCGTCCTTGGCTTACCTACAGGCTCATCTCCTATCGGTACATACAAGCGACTCGTTGATTTCCACAAGACAGGTGAGCTTAGTTTCAAGCATGTCGTTACGTTTAATATGGATGAATACGTTGGTTTGCCTCGTGATCATCCTGAATCATATCATTCGTTTATGTGGAAGAATTTATTTATGCATGTGGATATCAATCCAGAGAATGTCCACATCTTGGATGGTAATGCTCCTGACTTGGATGAAGAGTGCAAAAAGTTTGAAGCCGAAATTGCCAAGGTGGGTGGTATCGAGCTCTTCTTGGGTGGAATTGGTCCTGATGGCCACATTGCCTTTAACGAGCCTGGTTCTTCTCTTACATCTCGTACTCGTGTAAAGACATTGGCTTATGAAACGATTATTGCCAATGCTCGTTTCTTTGATGGTGATATATCCAAAGTACCTAAACTTGCTCTTACTGTGGGCGTAGCGTAAGTGAAATAATGTCAATAATAACTGATCTAACACATCAATAGAACTGTTATGGATGCTCGTGAAGTGTTGATCATCATCACAGGTGCACACAAGGTATTTTTTTTTCATTGGATTCTTTTTTCCTTCTAATTTTTATATAATAGGCTATTGCATTAGCCAAGTGCATTGAAGAAGGAGTCAATCATATGTGGACTGTATCTGCTATTCAGATGCATCCTAAGGGTCTAATTGTATGTGATGAAGATGCTACACTTGAATTACACGTCAAGGTATGAAAAGTATATCATAAATGACATAATATTAACATAAAAACAAAAAGACTGTAAAATACTTCAAATCTATCGAACATGTTCATCATTCATTGATTGGCCCAGAGAACCTTTCGTTACAAGGAGGAGTAAAGCAATTGAAGCAAGTGATGCCTGGAGTCAATAATCATCGTCGTCCTTCTACTCCAATGGAATGAAAAATGATACCCAATTTTTAATAAAAAGCGAGTCAAAAATAACCCGTCATTTTACTATCCTTTTTCTTTTCTTTTTTTTTTTTAAAAAAACAATATCATGGCTGCCAACTATAATCAAGACGGAAATATGGGAAGGCCTCGACAAGGAGGCAATATACCGTTTTCTAAAATGGTATTTGACGGAAAAAGAATGAGAAAAGCAATTCAAAGAAGAACAGTAGATTATAATCACAGTGTTGCGAGATGGATGCAGGTAAACATGGAAAAGAAAAAAGAGAGAAATTAATAATAACATATTCTCTCTTTAGGAACGAGTATGGATACGTGATAAAAGAGATATCAAGTTTCTAAGACCTGATCCCAACTTTATAATTGATGTAATGTTAAACACACACAGCTTGAATCATTGACCAACCAAAAAGACATTTTATATATATAGCTTTTACCACCTGTTGCATATATTGATAATCCCATGAATTCGGTGACAACCAAATTTGTTCATACTTCAACCAACAAAGTGAGATACCCTGTGAATGTGGTGAAGGTAAAAAAGAAAAAAAGAAAGAAACTAGGTACGCATTGATTGACAATTATAATAGTGGACACCTGAAGGACGACGTTTGATCACTGGTTCTTCAAGTGGTGAATTCACTCTTTGGAACGGCCTTACATTCAACTTTGAAACCATTTTACAAGCACACGATTCAGCCGTACGCGCAATGAATTGGTCGCATAATGACAACTGGATGGTCACCGGTGACCACAGTGGAGTGATCAAGTATTGGCAGTCCAACATGAGTAACTTGAAGATGTTTCAAGGTCATAAAGAAGCGATCCGAGACTTGACATTTGCTCCTTCAGATACCCGCTTTGCCACTTGCTCGGATGACTCTATGATCAAGATTTGGGATTTCAATACAGGAACAGAAGAAAAGGCACTCTCGGGCCACGGTTGGGATGTCAAGTGCGTCGATTGGCATCCTTATAAGGCGTTGCTCGCTTCTGGTAGTAAAGATAACCTTATCAAGCTTTGGGATCCAAAAACAGCAAAGAATATTACAACATTGTAAAGAAAGATATAAAGAAAACTTAAAGACGCACTAACAAATCTATTCTTAGGCATGGACATAAAAATACAGTACTCGCATTACAGTGGAATCAAAATGGAAATTGGCTAGTCACTGCTGGTAGAGATCAGCTTGTTAAAGTATATGATATTCGAACCATGAAGGAATTACAAATCTTTAGAGGCCACAAGAAGGAAATTTGTTGTAATATATACATTTATACATATATGCTTTATGCAACATATTGATATTTTACCTTGTTTAGCTGCCAAATGGCATCCTCAACACGAAAGATTATTAGCCACAGGTGGTTCAGATGGTTCATTGATGTTTTGGATGGTAGGTCAAGATCAACCTGCAGGAGAACAAGAAACGGCACATGAATCAAATGTTTGGTCTTTAGACTGGCATCCTGTTGGCCATATCTTGGTATCTGGCTCAAACGATCATACAACTCGCTTCTGGACTCGACCACGTCCTGGTGAGTTATCGACAGGCAAGTTTGATTCTAGCCAACAATTTGAGGAAGAACAAGTACCTTCTAAACCAGAGCATGATCAAAGACAGCAATATACAGAATTACCACCATTTAGACCCAACATCATGCCCTCTCAAAATAAACTAGAACCACCACCCTTCAGACCTGCAGGTGCACGAAGAAAGTATTGGCCAGAGGCGCCGGTAAAGAATTATTGATAAAAGTATATAAATGTAAATAAAACCAAGACTTTATTTATCTCTTTTGTTGTTTGTATTCATAAAAGTGAGGTGCAATATGTGCCAACCACTCTGGTTCGATCACAGTAAGATCCATCATGTAAGCTTGGGTGGTTTCGACTACCTCATGAAATACGACACATTTTGGATTACGATTGAATAACACCGAGTTTGGATGGATATGAAGCACCACATTATCTCTAATCGTTCTAAATCGTCCACTGCCATCTGGTTCTGCAATGGCAGCATTCGCAAAATAACCAGTCGCAATACACTTTCGTACATCTTCACTTGCCCTTTGTCTTCCCTCGGCTGTGTTTGGATACTTTGAGGTAGCACTGACAAGTGGTATGTCAAAACGTTTGAGGTATTTCATCAACTGAAGACGGATGGACATGGCTCTTGAGAGAGCTTTAAAATTCAAAAATCGATCATGACACCACTTGCCAGACTTGTTGCCCTTGTTGATAAAGGCATTATATACATTGATCCACGTGAGTGTATCTCCTTCTTCTACCCAGAATTTACGTCTTGCCTCCGACAGAATGTCCTTGGGTACCTTGGCAGGTTGTGTAAAGATATTCTGGACAGACATCATGGCGGCAATAGTCACAATCTCATGACTGCAGCCGTAGTCCTTGGATGCGAGTAATATTTTGGCAAGCATAGGGTCTACAGGGAACTCTGCAAGATGCATACCAAGAGGTATGGTCAATCTTCCTACGTCATCTAATGCCTTTAACGAATACAAGAGTTCTAGTGCTCTTGTCATTAGCTCTGCAGGTGGTGGTGTGATGAAGTCAAATCGAAGCACATTGTCGATTCCTAGTGCCTTTAGCTGTAAGATCACTGGCGCCAGGTTGCTCCTAAGGTGTATAGAATGAGTATTGTACATTATAAAAATATGCATTCAACTTACCTCTGGATCTCGGGTATACTTGTATCTCGTAATGAGTTATACGTCTCTTCTGTGTACAATCTAAATGCCTTTCCTGGCCTCACACGGCCTGCTCGTCCTGCTCTTTGCAAGGCTGATGCTTTCGACACAGGTGTTACTACGAGAGCTTCCATCCCTGTCTTTGGATTATATGCACGAATCTAGTGAATGGTGTCAGTCATTGGTCTATCTTTCTTGTTCCTTTCTAACCTTGACAAAGCCAGCATCAATCACATATACAATCCCTTCCAATGTTACTGAGGCTTCCGCAATGTTTGTAGAAACAATTACTTTTCTGCTGTACTTTGGTGTTGGTTCAAACACTTGAAGTTGCTCCTCGATTGTGAGTCCAGCATAAAGTGGTAATGGCATGATGGAGAGACTATTCTTGGGCAGCCTAACAGATAGATCAGAGACTGTGTTCATCTAGTAATAAATATACCTACGTCTTTCCGCGATCATAGATTTCGCTTACTACAGTATCAATTTCTTCTCTTCCAGTCAAGAACACCAATATATCGCCTGCTGGTTCTCGTGTATGAATGTCAAATACAGTCTGAATTGTCTTTTCTACATAGTTTGACACTGGCTCATCCAAATAGAGAATGTCTACAGGGTACATACGACCTTCCAATGAGATGATCGTTGCCGTATCCTTGGATCTATCTTTGGTTGTGTTTGTATTAAAGAATTTATAGAATTGATCCGCATCCAATGTTGCCGAAGAGATGATGACACGTAATTCTGGTCTTTTCTTTTGAATTCTAACAATATAAAGTAAGACTACATACATGATTTTTTTTTTTCCTATTTCTTACTTTTTAATGACGCCGATGAGTATATCTGTATACAAACTTCGTTCGTGCGCCTCATCGATCATAATTACGCTGTACTTTGTCAATAGTGGATCAATCATCGTTTCACGAAATAGCATACCGTCTGTCATGTACTTGATCTTGGTCCGATCGCTTGTTTGATCATCGAATCGAATTAAATAACCAACCTCTGCGCCTACAGAACAGTTCATTTCTTCTGCTACACGTTGAGCTACAGAGGTTGCTGCAATTCTTCTAGGCTATCATAATAATAATAAGAATCTAATGTTATACTCTTATTTTCTTGTTTTCTTTACTTGTGTACAGGCAATTTGCTTGCCTCCACTTGACCAACCCGCTTCCATTAAATATTGTGGAATTTCTATATTGTATTAGATAAAGAAGTCTCTATTGTTGAAATAATGACTTACGAGTTGTTTTGCCACTGCCCGTTTGTCCAACAACAATCACGGTTTGAAACTTTTCAAGCAAGTATAAAATTTCTTTTCTTAGCTTAAATACTGGTAAGCGTTCTCTTTGTTGAGTTAATGTCAAATGACGGTATTGCTTCTCTGCATGAGCAACAACTGCATCAACTGTCTCATTTTCTGTATCACGATCAACTGCACTGCCTTTAACGATTGATTAGTACGCAGTTTGTATATGTTGCTATTGATAATATATTTACCAGGTGCAACTGTTCCAGGTTTCCAAAATGACATTGACTGAAAAAAAAAAAGAGATCTATGAGCTCGATTGACTGTATATTTTTAGAAATAAAAAAAACGGAAAATTGTTTTATTCATAACAACAAAACTCATTTTCATTTAAATAAAAGAAATTTGACCACGTTAAATAAATAAAATAAGGTATAAATATGAGAAACAAAGACCCTTATTCTCTTTTTTCGTTTTTTATATTGAATTTGTAAAGGTGGAAATGGAAGGGGGTTATCAATATTACAGAAAGTGGTGTTGCCAGTATTATCATGGAGCAGGCAGGTGTAGTCGCCTTGATGGTAGTAATGCAGCAAGATCTTAGTCAGTCAGGCGTGGCTGAGGCTTCCTGGCTCGCTCATTGGGCCATCGTCTGCAACAAGGCTTGCATGTTTGGCTTCATTAAGCCGGACTACCATTGGGTTCACAAGGCTTGCCAGATTTGGACGACTTACGCCAGGAGAACGCGAAATTGCTTTTGCTCAGTCTTGAGCGCTTTCAAGGCTTCCAACGTTTCCACACAAGCCATCTACATTTTTAATGTGTGAGCGTTTTTTTTTTTTTTTTTTTTTTTTTTACCATCTTTTTGTATGAACAACTTACTGCTAAAGACTTGTGGAACGCTACAAATGGTTCCAACGTGATGTCCTTGTTGTGAAAACCAACAGGAACAACCACACACTGTTCCTTGATCATTGCATAGACACCATTGGCGGGGGTAGACATACTTCAGTGGCGAAACGCCGTGCCTAAAAAACTGCATTGATTACCAACAATGAACAATGCATGCACACATTGATACCTACCATGACCGTGCACAAAGTGCACTTTAACCTTGCTGAAAGTAGCAAAGGTGGCTCGGGAAAATTGCTGGGCTAATGTTTTAAGCATTGCCAGCATTCCAAACATTGACCTTGCTGTTGTCGGCACTGTTGTAACCAGATGAGACCTCCGTCAGCAAAAACTCATGACTGTTGGCTATCATTATGCCATCGGCATAATACCTCAAGCGGCCATCCTTCAACCCTTGTTGCGACAACTGTGTTGTCATGGCCGCCAATTCGATTTCCCCAGGCAGGAACATCACATCATAACCAAGGCTGCTGATCAGTTTAGCCGAAGCTTTCATACAGCCATCAAAAGTATACGATCGGTAGCATGTTTCCGATTTGTTCATTACATTTTGTGTTTAATTATTATATACATGATCGTTGCTAATGAAATATGTCAATCACAGTTTGGTTCTATTCATAGGCGAGTCAAATGGACTTGCTATGCTTACAACATGTCACAGATGCCCACGATCAATTTTTTCTCGGCCCTGGCTTGCTCGTCGACTAAGGTAATTCCGCGCAACTTGTCTATAACATCGTCCATGTGTACCATCGTCCCACACCAAATAACGCTGCGACGTTCTGGGCTATGAAGATGAGAAAATAAATTGTCAGTTTTTGCTTCAGTATATGCCAAATACCTTTACCTGAGCTGCATCGATTGCTTGACGTTGTCAGGTTTACTCAAGAAGCATTGCTATTGCGACCAAATGCCGTTTTCGTCATTGCAATCATCCTCTTGGGGAAGGTTGCCATCGATGAACCGGATTTGACGTCGCTTAGATAAACTAGAGCGATCATTGCAATATTCACTTCACCGTTTAGCATTCTCCTCCTCCTGATCACTTGTAATGTCTTCCGCGATGGCGCTGCGGAGGGCACTGTAAAAGGACACTGCACCAGAAATTAGACTAATACTACGGGCGCTACCTCTACCCATTACCTATGATATCGTCCAACAAAGCTTTTTAATCTGCAGGGTCAAACTAAACATGACTTTTATAAAGTCGCCATATTGGTTTGTGTTTTTTTAAGAAAGAAAGCGATAAAAAAGAAATGTTGTTATTTATTCTAGTTTTATGTTGTCAGCCTATCAACAAAGGTGCAAGAACACGTATAATTATGATGACATCGTATTTTATATCAAGGAGTGAACTGGACATCCTTAGATTAGGCAGAGGTATTGGTAGTGTGGCGTTATATAGTGACAACATAGGTAGCGCCCCAAGGAAGCACTTGTAGCATCAGTCTAATTTCTGGTGCATGTAGTGTTGGCAAAAAGGTAATACTCCCCAAACTGCAAAAACATTTAAACACAACAATAAAACACTCTTTGCCTGGGCAGCTATTGTCAACAGATTGAAGGCAAAGTTAAAGTATATCAAAGCATTTGCTTTATGATACAAGATGTAATACTATGAGTGAGCAGTACTATTTTACTGATTTGGTAGGCAAAGGAAAGACTATTTAAATGTTATACGGCTAAAGGTTCTTCTTTCAATGTAAATTCAATTTTTTTACTTTTTAAAAGCAAACTAGACAACATATTAAGAGCAGAGTACAAACATATTCAATACATTACTATAAACTGTATGCTTGCTAATATGAAGCCCAAAAGAGCGGTAAGGCATAAATAATGGCATTATAGGAATAGAAGCGGTAATAGCGGAGAAGGGCAATGACTGTATTATTGAAGGCAGAAATGTACAATAGGAAGCACGAAAGCTTGACTGACAACAATTACTATTTCCATAGTAAAACACTCTTTCATTTTTTGAGGAATGATAGACAATTTATGTATCACGAAAAATGACTTACGCTGCCATGAAGCCAATGACAGCTTATCATATTTGAGCAAAAGCAGTTTAAATACCTGTAACAATGGCTTTAAATGAACACTTTTTTGAACAAAGAAACGCGATTGCTCCTTTTGGATAAAGAATAGAGTAGCCTTCGTCCCTTTTTCTTTTGATAAGATCCATTTAGATTAAAAAAGTCATCTAATAACATTGCTTAGAGACATTATCACTCCAAGTGATTTATTACGGCATCAGTTCATCGGTATACTTATATCATTCCAAATCCTTCTGCGTTACTTATACTTGTCAGCAGCCTTTCTTTTAGCTTCTCTTTGCTACTGTATTCACAAAGCAACAACACGTTATAGCACGTATGGGATGTAGGCAATCTTGACCATCATAGTTAGTATTACCTCTCAGTTAGTCAACATGAGCCTACCTATCAGAATCACCTCCATTTTTCGCGATAACAAATTGAAGCTTACTGAGCCCACCTATGGGCGCCTAAGAAATTAATTATTGGTCTGCGTAATACTTTTTACATCATCCACTTACTCTATCAGATCCTGTTGCAAAAAATAACAGCTTCTTCTTTTCCTCATAAGAAAATGAATGCGCAATCTCCCAAAAGTATCTAAGATGTGTAAGTCACATAGAGTATTTGCTTGTATGTGAGACCATACTTTATAATATCGGAATCCTTTGTCCATCCTCCATCATAGACAGTTGATTTCTCTAATGCTTCAAAGTCAAGATCGGAGCAACCACATATTAGTTGCTCCACTTCTTCTGGCCTAAATATCTTCCAGAATGTTGGTCATTGAGCAGTACAATGTTTTATAAATTATTACCTTGATTGCACTATCCTGACATACTAGCATAAACCCTTCTTTAAATGCTTCAAACTGCTTTTTCACAGAAACATCAAGGATAAACTTGGTGTAAAGCTCTACAAATTCTATCCTATTATCCTTTGTCAGTTGTATCTCTGCTCCATTAGGTTTTAAATCGTATGTGAACACATGTCCAAAAGACTCTACGCTAACTTGAAAGGAGCGGTCGTATTCTGCTTCAATATCTCCATCATACTGCAAGAGCATCTCTAAGCCCTTCCCTAGAGTCTAGCACAACATTATTAAGCTTCATAAAGGGGGGAAGCTTGACTCAATATATCGTCTTACAGGATCAAGCTGTTTTAGATCGGACAAGCCCACGTCAACATTCATCAGTTTTTTGTATAGCGCAAGCGGGAAATGAAGGTCAAGTATGACACTATTGTATACGGCAAGACCGAGAAGCAATCCAATGAGCTTGTATTCTCTGACATTGACATTGTCTAGTACTGGATTATGTGAGAACCAGCATAACCTCGATTCTTCATTATAATTGAATAGTCCATATTTTGGATCAAATATCTCTCGAACTATCAGCTGAAAAAACTCTTTTTGTACACCACCTTCGTCAACCCCTTCCTCTCCTACAAACTGCACTCTCAGCTGTTTCTTGAGATCATGTATTGACTTTTCTTCCAACTTGTATCCCAAAAATAGTGAATGATTTACTTATGAAGTGTTAGATAAACATACCTGAAGAAGCGTATCAGCAATGATATAATCTCTTCGTATTTCAAGTACAAGATAAGGGCTGTTTACACCTATCAAAGGGACCCTTTTTCGTCAGAAAGATATATATTTCTATAATATTATCCATACCTTGAAATAAAGCACGAAAGAAGGCATCCTGAAGTTCATGCCGCATTTGATACACACTCTCCACCTTGAGTACATCTGCCTTGACTGCCGGGTTCAACAAAAAGGGGTAATCACAGAATGAAAATCTAGCAGAGTTGTTAGAATCCGATTGAGATGATCAAAAGCGTACCCTTTTTTATCTTTATAGTTTGGAAAGTCCTCTTTTATCTCGATTTGCTCATTTACAGTCTCGTTGTAAAATTCTGTGTAGGACACTAATCTTTGTTGTTCATTGAGACTATCTTATATGATCATGAGTATCTTGACATTGACAAGTTCTATAGTATGTCTTACATAGAACAGCTATACACTTGGTTGCATCAATGACAGATACGTCTGGATACACGCCCCCAGAATTTCCAGTACGAAGTTGTAAACGCTTTGATAGAAAGCTTTGGAATATTTGAAGCACATGCCTAAACTGAGATAAATCATCTTGATCTTCAGGCGTCGGTTCTATTAAATATCGAAATAGTCTATCTTGTTCCTCTTTACTCAACTTGATGATAAATCCACATATTTCTTGCAAGAGATGTTTTGTACTGTTTACATCGATAAATTCTCTACACTGTTTTGAAGGGCAAGTCAGTATACCTTTGTCTCTATTGTTTTGGCTTACTTGAAATAAAATGACAATGATATTTAGGGCATCTGCACTGATATTCTCTTGGCTGCTGCGAGTCATGGATTGAATAAGTCGCTTGGATCGTTCTGAGATAGTAGTAATCCAAAGTGCCCACTAAATAAACATATTGGTTCATTTTCCCTTTCTCCTTATTTTTTTCCCTTTACTTGTGCTGATAATAATTCAAAGCTCTTTCTAGCTTCCACTTTGTCAATGGGACAACGTTCCTTTAGACTAGGCTTTTTCTAAATGATATTTCAATAACCTGTGCCAATTTCAACTCATTACATATATTCACCTGCTGAAAACTAGCACTGACATAGTCTTGGTTGCTGAATACTTCACTTAAATATACAGACACTGAACTCCATTCCACTTCTTCTATAAGTTGTTGCACAATTTTTAAATCAAGATAATCTATTAAAGAATGAGAAACATGCTGTGTAATCAAGTTGAATGCACTACCGAAATGAACCGTCATTGGGAATGAGAAAAAAGAGATTGCCAGGAGATTATGCGACAATCTCACTTCGGTGCGCATCATGGCTGTACTTAAATTCATCCAATGAACTCCTCTGTTTGAATGCACTGAGATGATCCATAATGGATTTTCTATGCATGATCGCTCTGCTTATTTTTTTTTTTTGGGAAATAAAAGGTCTATTATTCATGAATATATATTGTAACTATGATCTCTTCTATTCATTAAATTGTGGTCAACCTGATGCTGTTGGTTCTTGCAAGAAGAAAAAAGAAACAGAATAATAAATTGTGAAGTTTAAAAATACAAGCACCCTTGGTGTTTTAATTCATTTAATGAAACATAGCAATGTTTAATACAGGTAGTGTTGACTACAAATTGACCATTCTTTCTAGTTAAATCTGCAACTGTATATCTCAAAGTAGACAACATACATTAATGATTCGTACACTTTTGATTTTTAGCATGTACTTGTCTTAACCTATAGACTGTCTTGCTCAAGTCTCTAGTCTTTACTATGAACAGCATAAAGAACAGGATTTCTGTTCTATTCAAAATCAAAGCCAATCGTATCGTGAATATCTGCATTTAAATTTGACGTGTTACAAAAGACGCTCCCGCATAATAATGGCGCTACCTTTTGTCATAATTCTTTCTTTCTTTCTTTTTGACGTGAATTACTTAAAAGGACATATTAATCGATCACATAAAATATATATGAAATCAGTTAAAAAGGGAGGTATGTACGCCAAATATATTCATCGTTTTAAAGAAAAATTTACACTTTAATAGCAACATCCCATAATACATCAGATACAGATCAAACCGAGAGAAGAGGTATTAGTTTAATACGGTCAAGTAGCAGCATAGTAATCAGTAGTCATGGTAATTAATCACTATTGACAATAAATCTTAAAATTGTGTTATTGATAATAATTCATTACAGATCCAAAGCGCACTATAGAGAGTTCAATAAAGAGTATATCAAGGTAATTATTAAGCCAATTGTACTTTAAATGTACTGAAAAAGAAGGCATTAGACGCCGTCGCCACCAGAACCGAGTAGGTAGCTGGTCAGCATCAAGCACTGTTTCACAAGATCAAAATGATAAATCAACCCGAACTGTCCAGCTGGTAGGGATACACAATCAGCTCCAGCTTCCTAATACAAATAAACCACCCCACAATAAACCCTACGTTAAGGTAATATGAGCCATACACGCTTTTCATTAAAAATTAACTCTTGTATCTTTTATGTCTCAGACCAAGACCAAATTCAAGACAAGTAAACGGTTTCATCGAATTGTGCTGGCACAAACGCTAGCAGTAGATACCACTGACGTCTACGCCACCGCTGGATTATCTGTGAATGGCATAGACGAAGAAGAGAATGCCAAACACCCTTTAGACGCAATATGGGCCATAAGCTTCAGTAAAGACGGCAAATATATGGCTACTGGTGGGCAAAACTGCGTTATCAATGTTTGGAAAGTATTGAGAGATCTTGATAGAAGCGACAATATGAGCATACAAGATATATCACCTCATCAACCATCCATCAAGGTGTTTCATGACATTCCCATAAGGGTATATACTGGACATAAAGCTGATGTTCTCGATATATGCTGGTCAAAGGTATTTCTAACGCTCTATTCACCATAATGTATATACTTAAAGATGCTACCCTAGAGCAATTTTCTGATTTCTGGATCCATGGACAAAACTGTCAGGTAAAGAACAAACATTGAATCATCAGCCACATGGCCTAATGTTCTGATTTAAGGTTATGGCATATATCCCAAGACGTCTGTTTGTGTGTGTTTCAGCATTTAGATATTGTCACTAGCGTAAAGTTTCATCCCAAGGTAAGCTGCATTCAAAAAGAAATAATGGAAATGCTAAAAAAGGCAATATTACAGGATGATCGGTTTTTTCTTTCTGGATCAATGGACAGCAGACTTCGGCTTTGGAGTATTCCTGAGAAGCGAGTTGCATTTTGGAATGAAATACAAAATGGCAACATGATTACAGCAGTAGGCTTTACTATAGATGGTAAAACGGCTTGTGCAGGCGCAAGTACGGGAGATGTGTTCTTTTTTGAGACTCAAGGCTTAAAGTTTAATACCCAAATCCTTGTGAAAAGCGCTGGTCAAAAGCATGGCAAGAAAGTAACTGGTATTGAGCCAATGCCTAATTTACCATCAAGCGAAAACCGAATTATAGTGACAACAAATGATTCTAAAATATGGATGATCAATATAAAAGACAAGAGCGTCATGTACAAGTATAAGGGATTAGATAATACAACTATGCAAATAAGAGCCAAGTTCAGGTATTCTTTCTTTCCCTCACTTGGTGTGTTCAAGTCCTAAATTACTTTATATATAGTGATGATGGACGTTATATCGTGAGTGGATCAGAGGATGGTCGCGTATACCTGTGGTGTACAGATCAAGTGACATACTTTCCATTCCAGCATATATATGAAAACTACATCAAATCACCTAGACTAAATGATATAGAGAGCAAAATATTGCAAATTATGCAAGAAGAAAGGCTACCTCAATACGAATCTCGTGGTATATCGGGCTGGCTGAAGAAAGGTGGAAGAAAAGTGAGTCATAAACTTCGAAGCCTTGACGAAAGTTTTCATGCGCATGAACATATTGTCACGTCAACAGCATTTGCTCCAACAAAAACCAAACAATTGCTGGCAAGTGCAGGAGGAGATATTATCTTTGACAACACGCCTGTATACGCATTTAAAGAAGTTGATTATGGAAATACCACACAAAATAGAACAGATGATAGTAGCACATCATCATCAGAGAATCACTTACCCAGCTCAAAGAGCAAAAGAAACTCACAGCTTATACTCGATGAGGCAATGCCAGAGGAAAGACAGTGTTTCAATTATCCTGATAGTCAGATTATTGTCTCTGCTGACCTGCACGGATCAATTAAAGTATGGAGAATGGACTCTGGTATCTACGACGCCGAAACGCCGCCTTCAACTTGATATCATTTATGTATAGACAAAAGCTATTATTAATGTAATATGCCGAATATATTTAATTAAGAATGTTATTTAATAAAAAACATAGTAAATGATTCGTTTTACGTTTTTACGTCCTTTGTTATTATTATTATTTGTATAGTTGTAAATTTCATTTAACTAATGGCATAGCCTGTATTACCAAAGACTAGTAAAGTAATAAACAATAAAGAAGTGTTGGACATCTTCAGTGTCTTGGTCACACACTCGACAACGGTATCGTTTCTCTCTGGATGCGATGCCATCGTGAATGAGCTACTATTACGGCATGTTGAGGATGTAATAAATATGGGCTAGACGCTCAAGATTATGATCTTAAAGCGGTATATCGCTTTTTATGAAAGTGGAGTTAACGCACAGAAGTCTAATGCGAAAAGGATCCACTTGAAGCAATCATCATTGTGTGTATGTGATGCGAAACTAGAATATCATCAATAAACGCAGTAAGCATAGAAATGCCCTCTGAAACCAATTCTTTCGATTGACGACTATGCGTGATAAGAAACTGAAGAAGCGTTACGAGCATTGCACAGAAAAGGCATAAAAGAATTTCAACTTGAGTCTAACTTAACTACCTACTTGATTACCAACAATTTGAAAAGTGAACCGAATGTCAAAGATATTGATAGAGAATGGTCGATGATTTATAGTTGAAGAAATAAGTGTAGGGCTTAGTAGGTAATGCCCATTTTGTTATTAGAGCCATATGCACTTGCTGTATTTAATCGAAAATGCACTGTTTAATCAAATGGTATTATCACTGGTTTACTATATTGGCCAATGCCTAGAGTAAAGGAGAAGTACCACTTGTACATGTCTAATAGATTGTACCAGACTACTCCATTTGCTGAATAGGAACAAATATAATATCTGCGGTAGTGGTGCTTATATTCGCTGTGATCGATCCAGGAAGGTCACCCATCGAAGAGCCAAGAAAAGCAGTGTGCATCTTTGCATCAACGGTCTCAAAGAAACCACTCGTTGCTGCCAGCTCAACATATCCAAAACGGATAGTCAATTCAAAGAAATTCCTTCCGTATTTGGTTTTTCGGCTTATAAACGCGATGGAGCTATGCCGAACGCCAATAACAGACTTGTCGGCACAGTTGCCGACTTGCAAGTCCAGGACAAGTGCTATTCACGGGTAAGTCAACTGGACTTGCTATGCTTACAATATCTCACAAATACCTGTATTCAGCCTTTTATTTGAAAAAAAGTTATCAAGTCGACACCTTACGAATTACATTCTTTATAAAGAATAACTGATATTATAAAATAAGAATTCATTTGATATATTCAGACTAGGATTAACTTTAGGAATTAAGATAAAACTAAGATGAGTAAGATGAGCGAAAAATCAATTTTATTAACATTAATATGAGGTAGTATTTATATTCTTGATAACTGTAATTCATAATTATTCACTGTTATCCTTTGTGAGCCATCTTGGTTTTGTATAGAGCTTTACTTAGTCCGACACAGGCTCGCAACAATTATATATGCTTATATTATTGTTGTCAATACTCTTATTCTCATCAGATACGATAAATGTAAAGTAAAATGCATGATCTACTGTAAGACTATACTTGAGTTATTATAATGATTCATACCAAACACATCAAGTCAGGTTATTGTCTCTGCTGACCTGAACGGATCAATTAAAGTATGGAGGACTCGGATATCTACGATGCCGAAACGCCGCCTTCAGCTTGATATCATTAATATGTATAAACAAATGCTAAAACCAATAAAATATGTCGAATATATAACCAAGTGTGTTATTTTATAGCAAAAAAACTACAGCAAATGATTTGTTTTACGTCTTTATGTCCTTGATTCTTCTTTCTGACATGTAAAAAATCGGCGCCCTAATCCGATAAATGATAGACCTTCAGTCTCAAGGCGTACTTTTTAAAAAAACACCTAATTTGGAAATATCTTATACCACATATGGAACAGTCTTTTTGTGATCCACATATTTTTCGCACTCGTGGTACAAAGAGTAAAAAATACAAACAGCAGATGCATGCAAGTGTATGCTGTAGTGCTTAATTGTTCTTTTAGTGAATTTCATTGTTAATATGTTCCTTCTTTATCGCTTTATAAAGATTAAGCAACCAAATATTATTAGAATTTGTTGTTTAGCGCACTTCTGTGACACACAATTGCAAAACAGCACTTACTTTTTTCCGCTGAAAAATGTTCCTCCGTGGAAAGCTTACAGCGCGATTGCATGAAATTGGAGCATACTACCTTGGATCAACTCATAGCAATCTATTATGTAGCTAATTTGGTAAAAACTATATTGCGGTAGGATGACCACTCTATCTTTGAAATGAATCTAATGGATCAACGGTGTAAATGCTGCAGAAACTAGAAAACGCTCGGAGTTGTGATTGTGTAACGATATATTTTCTTGATTTGTATATAAATAACCGCGCACGATTCTCGGTTCTTTTTTTTTTTTGTTAAAAAGACAATATAAGCATAGAATAGACAACATCTAGAAATATGTCTAATGAAAGGAAGGCAAGTACATAACAACAAAAGAAAGATGGGTTGACTAATTATTCCATATATAGTCTCCAAAGAAGGAGAAACAACCCTCAGTATCCATTATACAACTATTTCGATTCTCAACCTTTGGAGAACGTATTCTGATTTTACTTGCCACTATACTTTCCATTGCTGTAGGAGTGATACAGCCTTGTTCAATCTTAATATATGGAAAATTCTTGGGAACACTTACAGGATCGTTGTCAAATATTGATTCGTTACTCGACATTACGGCTCCTGTGATTCATATTATGGCCTATTTAGGTACTGCCGTTTTGGTTTCTGCCTATGCATCAAATTGTTTGTGGATCCTCACAGGTGAACGTCAGACACGAAGAATTAGAATTATGTATCTTCATGCAGTTTTACGCCAAGACATGAGCTGGTTTGACAAGGCAGGAGAAGGCTCACTTAATACTCGACTAGCGACCGACACACAACTGATACAGGACGGAATCTCGGAAAAGTTTGGTCTGATTGTCACCTTGGTTGCCCAATTCATTGCTGGTGTTGTTGTCGCATTTGTACAAGGCTGGCGATTAGCAATCTTGGTATTGGTTGTGTTGCCTCTCATGACTATAACAGTTGTTGTTATGAGTCATAACATGAGAAAGTACATCAGGTTGGCTCAAGCTTCATATGCAGATGCCGGTTCTGTAGCAGAGCAAACATTCAATGCTATCCGAACAGTTTACTCCTTTTCATTACAACAGCGAATGGTGAATCTTTATGAAGTTCAATTGGAAAAGGCTCGAAAGATGGGCATAAAACGTGGTATAACCATTGGCGCGGGTTTTGCTGTATTCATGTTTTTGTTTTTTGCATCTTATGCTCTAATTCTTTGGTATGGTGCCAAACTTGTCAGTCAAAGTCAAATGACGGGTTCCACTGTCCTGGTTGTCTTTTTGTCCATGATGATGGGATGTATGGCATTCATTCGTCTTCCAACAAACTTGTCTGCTGTTTCCGGTGCCTGTGGCGCAGCTTTCAAAATTTTTGAAATCATTGATCGTGTACCTGATATTGATCCAGACTCAAATCAAGGTTTAGTCCCCGATCATGTCGAAGGCGCCTTAGAGTTCAAGAATGTCATGTTCAAGTACCCCACACGTCCGGATGTAACCATTTTGAAAGACCTTTCGCTAAAGGTGAAGCCCGGGATGACTGTTGCCTTTGTTGGTGCCTCTGGATCCGGAAAATCTACTAGTATCCAATTAATTCAGCGATTTTATGATCCTTTATCTGGCCAAATCTCTCTGGATGGACATGATCTCAAGACCTTAAACCTCAAATGGTTACGTCAGCAAATAGGTGTAGTCAGTCAAGAACCTGTTCTTTTCAACATGACAATTCGACAAAACTTGCTTATGGGGGCCCCGGAAAAGATCTCTAATGAACAAATTATTGAAGCCTGCAAAGAAGCTAATTGCCACTCGTTCATCTCCCAGCTCCCTCAAGGGTACGATACAATCGTTGGTGATTTCGGAAGCATGCTCTCTGGTGGTCAAAAGCAAAGAATCGCCATTGCCCGTGCCATTTTGAAAAACCCTACCATTCTTTTACTTGATGAGGTAAATAATATGCATTTTTTTCTCTTGAACTTGATACACTTACTCTTTAAATTTAGGCTACTTCTGCGTTAGATACTCAATCAGAACGTCTTGTTCAGCACGCTTTGGATAGAGCTGCCGCTAAAAGAACTACAGTAGTTGTTGCCCATCGTCTTTCAACCATTCGTAATGCAGACCTTATTGTGGTTATGGACCATGGAGAAATTGTCGAACAAGGAACACACGAAGAATTGATCACAAGGAACGGCTCCTATGCCGACTTGGTACGAAAACAAACGATTGATACTAAGAGAGAAGGCGGTGACGACGACGATACGGATAATACAGAAACAGAGGAACAACTTGAACAAGAAGAAATGAATACTCTTCGAAAGAAACTTACCAGAGAAATGAGCCGTCGTTCCGGACATGAACTAACAAAGGTGCTGTCCGTAAACGAAAAAACTCTTGATGACTCTCCAGAGGAACTTGATGCATATGAACTTAAGCTTAAAAAAGAAAAAGAAGAAAAGAAGATGATGAAAAAACAAAAGACTCCTACATGGAAAGTACTTCGTGATATGCGCCAGGAATATATGTGGATCTTTATCGGAACTGTCACCTCTGTTATCGCTGGCTGTGTTTTCCCCGTCTATGGTTTCTTGTTCTCAAAGATTATCGTACTCATCTCTGTCCCTGGTACCGTGATCGAACAAGGACCTATGCAAGGTGTAAACTTGTATGCATTTATCTTTTTAATCATTGGTATAGTCGCATTCTTTGGCATTGGTGGTCAAAATTGGGCATTTGAGGTTGCCGGCGAAAATTACACAAAGCGATTACGTCTGAAGGTGTTTGCTGCTTATTTACGTCAAGAAGTTGGCTTTTTTGATGAAGAAGATAATAATACTGGTTCCTTGATTTCTACACTAGCTGTCGATGCAAAGAATGTAAACGAACTGGTGACTAGAGTCTGGGGTGATGTCGTTGCTATGTTTTCTACCATCATCTTTGGTCTTATCGTTGCCATGGTTCATAGTTGGGCTCTGACACTGATCATTCTCTGCTTTTCACCCTTTATCATAGCTACCACTGCATATGAACGTCAAGTTCAAAGAGGATTTGAAGACAGCACTAAAACAGCCAATGCTCAAAGTGGTAAAGTTGCTGGTGAAGCTATTCGCGAAGTCCGAACAGTTGCATCTCTCAACAAACAAGATTATTTTGAACAGAGATACATACATGCTACCGAAAGGCCTCATCGACTTGCTCTAAAGAAGGCCTATCTCTCCTCCATTGCATATGCATTAAATAAGGGTGTCAATATCTATACTAGTTGTGTTGCATTCTATGCAGGTGTACGTCTTATCATGGATCGAATGATTGACTTTCCTCAAATGTTTACGAGTATGACTGTCATTATGACAACAGCTGAAAGTGCTGGACGTAGTTCAACCTTTGTTTCATCGTAAGTATGAATGCATAATATTAAATAATATGGTGACTGATTCTTATTTTATCTACAGGTTTGCAAAAGCCAAGTTCTCAGCTATTGCTTCATTTGGTATCATTGAACGCCAACCCAAGATTGACCCTGATCTTGAAGGTATCGAGCCAAAGGTTGGTAGCCTGAATGGAGATATTGAATTCGAAAACATCAAGTTCCGTTACCCTGCGCGTCCTAAACAAGCCATTTTTGATGGTGAATTCAATTTGAAGGGTAAAGCAAATCAAACGATTGCTCTTGTTGGACCTTCTGGTTGCGGTAAATCAACAACCATTGGAATGCTTCAGCGCTGGTATGATCCTTTAGAAGGAAAAGTCTCACTCGATAACCAAGATGTAAAATCCTACTCTTTACACAACCTTCGAAGCCACATGGCGCTCGTTAGCCAAGAGCCCTCATTATTTGACATGACTATTGAAGAAAATCTCCGTTTTGGTATCGTTGATGGTATTGAAGTTAGTCAACAAGAAATTGAAGAGGCCTGTAAGGCTGCAAATATCCATGAATTCATCATCAGTCTCCCTGATGGTTATAAAACCCGTGTCGGTGACAAAGGATCGCAGCTCTCGGGTGGCCAGAAGCAAAGAATTGCTATTGCTCGTGCATTACTTCGTAAGCCTAGAGTTTTATTACTGGATGAAGCCACATCTGCTTTGGATAGTGATTCTGAAAAGGCAGTACAGAAGGCTATTGATACTATTCTGGATCAAGGAGGGCGAACAACGATTACGATTGCTCACCGCTTATCTACTATTCAGAACGCTGACCTCATTTGTGTCATTAAAAATGGTAAAGTCGTTGAACAAGGTACTCATTGGGAACTATTGCATCTGGATGGTGTATATGCTGGACTGGTGAAAGAACAATCTCTTACAGTTTTATAATTTAACATTTATCTTTTAACATTATTTGTAACTATTTCTTTTTGAATATGAATGTAGATAAAATAAACTTATAGATTAATCATTCTACCTTTTAAACCCTTACTCATTCATAAGCAAACCTGTCTCTTTTATATCATGCTCTAAAGTATAGTTTACTAAAAGGCAGCATTTATATTGTGCTGATCACCGTGGCGTGACTGACATCACTTGTTTGACTTTGTCTTTTGTATCTTCTAGCTTTAAAGTTACTAAGATTTTAACAGCCATATCGGATATTGAAAAGTACTTTGATATATTGTTCTGGATCCTCTTAAAAGATAAGGTACAAACACTGATGTTAAACATTACAACCTTACATCCCTGATAAACAAAACCGCTTTGTTGTAGCGCGCCAAATTTCCCCTTTGTATCCTTGCAAATGACATTCTACAAGCGACAGGATACGCAAAATTTACTCGTCAATTCTTTCCTCTACTACACCTCTCACATTTGAACGCCTTACAATTCAATGCGCCATCTTTGTATCAAATGATGACATCAGGTTCGGATGCATTGCTTAGCTCGGATTTTAACCAAAAGGCAATCGACTCGATCGAATATACTCGATCTAACAAGGACACAGTATTCTGTTCCATCTTTGATATGAACGAAATCACAAATACGTGCAATTCATATAAATTAAAATTCGCCCACAACGTACCGATTCTACCAGGGTTAAAGATCGCATGAATTCTAGAAGCTACAACAAAAGAACATTCTGACCTTTCATTGAAGAAGTCACTGTCGTATATGCAGAGGATAGTCCAAGATCTGAATGTCGTAGAACAACGTCAGAAGAGGCTTGCCATTTTACAAGCCGAAATTATCAATTCATAGCAAGAGCTTAACAAAGCTCAAGCTACACTAGAAAAGCTGCGAAAATCTGATTAGGAAGTTGTCCTTGGTGCCAAGATCAAGCAACTTAAAGATAGATTTAAATCTCTGCTGACGAGAGGTGAACGAGAAAGTACGTGGCACGATATGAAATGCTTGAAAGAGGAACGAAATCAGCATCGCATAGAGATAATTTATCGTCATAGTCTTATATCAAGCTTAAAGCAGGACTTATATTGCAAAAGAATGGCTATTCGATTTGATAAGGCGATTCAGGAACAAGTGAAAAGAAGTGGACAAGAAAAAAAAGATGATCCAATCAAAATCAACTCCCGAACAACTGGTGTCTTCAATGCTACAGATTGCTTGATTGACGGCGCGTACGATTTCACTTTCTCTGGTACTGATAATGAATTAGTAAACTTGTCGACAAGCGTGCCTTTCACTTCTCAACGGTTCCAATTCCATATTCAACTGTACAATCGTTATCACGTTTTTCAAGAACCTGATGTTGATATAAAAGATGAAGAAACAACTTTCTTGAATTTGCCACAGTCAAAAACCATCAATGCGAATGAAATTGATATAAATTGTATACACAGGAAGAATAGGAAGCATCTAGAGCGGTTAAAGAAAAAGACATCTCAGGGAGAAGAAGTTTCTACTTTAGAAGCCAAGCTGGAGAAAGCATCCTTCTCAGCTAGCAACAATGTTGAGGAATTTCAGCAGAATTATCGTGTTCACGAGGATTGCTCGAAAAAGTTGAGAAGTTTCTGTAGCAGTTCAAACAGAGCCAGCAGATTACGAGGCCTCGAGATCCAGGAAAAAAAAAGTACTTGGACAAGATAACAGCACAAGAGCGAAAGTTCTTGACCAAAGCTAACACTGGTGCTAATAAAAAGCAGCTGCTTATGTTCATTGGGAATCGTGGCACTGGTGTTGGATCACGTATCAAAGGGTTTCGCAGATACGGAGGTAGGTGGAAGGAGCAGCTGCATGGTAAGCATGTAAATGTGTGCATTACAAATGAACATATGGCATCACAAACATGTATATATTGCTACCAGAAGCTTTGCCATCCAAAAGCTATGTTAACAAAGAATAAACAAGTGGCACAAGAAATCAAGGGCGCCTTAAAGTGCGTGAATCCAAAGTGCATGGCTGTGAAGTCTGGGAAATCAACCAAGTCTCGAAATGCGCCGTCTTCGCTGGCAATCGGTTTGTCTGGTTTGACTCAGTATTTGATAGACTCTCCTCTTTCACCATTCGCCCAATCTCAAATTAGTCAATTCAACACTAATGCCTTCAACAAGCTTTCATGGTCTTTCGTTCCTGCAAGAGACCATTTGACGAGGATGGTGTGCTCATACGATAGTAAGATTGATTTTTAAGCTTTATTTGATATTCTAATTTGGTCTTTCTTATAGGTCGTTCCTTGTGAAGGGTAAAAAGTATTTTAAATTTGTAATAACTATGTGACTTACATTTATTCCTGCACACTTAGGCTTTTTGTGATACGAATGCCATGGAAACTTCAAATTTTTACTGCCAATCTTTTTTCCCTTTTTTATCCTTCTTATCTCTAAGCTTGATGGGAAGTAATTTTATGGTATTAAAGGAAATAGAAGCAAGGGATAACGAAGAAAGCAGCTTAATATCAGACAGTCATCATTCAACTTATGGATCAACTCAAGGCCAGAGATCGCGATTGTCAGCTCCCTCTCTAAATCAGCTACCCGACGATCCCTACTCTGATCATGGTGGCAGCAGTGAAGAATTTTCTTCTGCAAAATTAGCAAAACGAAAAAAGAAACGTCTTCAGAAACACCATAAAAATAGACCAAAGCTAGTTAGTAAGCTATCTCATATTGTCAGGAGCGCTGCTCAATCTGAAGAAGAAGATAACACAGATGATGTGATACAGATATCGCCAGATGACCTTATTTTACCTGAACTGGATCAAAAGTACGACATGAATGGTTTATTCAATTCCACAAATTGACTTATATTTCATAGTGCTGCAGAAGTAAGAGAGTATGTTTCGTCTCCGATTAAACCTTCAGATCGCCGTATTTCTAGGAAACACAAAGTAAACTTGAGTACAATTCGTGAAAAGTATAGAGAAGCAAGACTTCATGAAAGGTATTTTTTTTTTGTATAAGGAGAAAAAAGGGGGGATAGTGTTCTCAATTGAAACTTAGAAATGGTACCTTGCCTCATACAAGGCTACAAAGTATAAAGAGATACCTACACTATGATGCTCGTATTGCAAATGCAAAGGAGATACTCTTTGGAAACACTAGTATTATTCTCTTTGTAAATTGAATGCTTCGATGATTGATATATCCTATGCCATTTAACATTACCAATTAGGTTTACACAGATTTACTTGTTGATATATTACTATGTCTTGCATACCTAGTAGAGATGAAAGAGGAGGCTAGTATTACTGCTGAACCTTATTGGCTTTTTAAATGGAGATCCTACGATTTATGGTATTATAATAAGATATCCATACAATTCTTATTAATTTTCCAATGATGATAGGTCTCTTTGTATAATATTAAGCTTGTGGAACTTTGCTTCGTTTGTCATGCGTAAGTTATCAAATGATGAAACATTTCTTTTGCTAAGAGCAATGAATAGGCATGATCTTGACAGGAAAACCATTGAGTGTTTTGTTCAGCTTTAGATCCTTCATCGAAGCTCTAACTACATTCCCATTTCTCATGTCTGTTTTCATCAAACATGGTCAATTTCTCTACGGTAATCTATGATAAAAATGGAGAGTATGAAGCATGTCTATTTATTCCCATTTCCTAGTTCCTTATTTCCTTAGAAGCTGGGTTCTTTTATTAAGAATCAAGAGTGTCATAAAGATAAAAACCAACCTTCTTATGACAGGTACTCTAAAAAAACCTGCGAATATTATTTTATTGACAAGCATGTTTTAGGAAAACCTGTTGATCCGCTCAATTCTAAATTGGTGCATCTAGCAGGCACTATTATGGTATTACTCTATAATGGCCTTTCAGCTTTTCAATACTGCGAAGTGACATTTGGAAGTAATAACTATTCAATATTGGACTCTCTTTATGTTGTTATGGTAACCCTCTCCACTGTTGGCTACGGAGGTAAATGCCATTTTTTAAGTGTTTTGGGTTAAAACATATACATCGCTATTAGATATAACACCGCAAACTGAGGGTAGCAGAGTGGTCATGATGTTATTGATCGTAATATCATTGGCAGTGTTGCCCAGCTTAATTGCTGATGCTTTAAACACTCTGCGTAAAAGAAATGGTAAGTAAGTGTATGCTACAATGCTCCAAATTAACATTAGAATTAGATTGGGGAGGATATGTCTCTGAGTCATCAAAGCCTTTTATATTGCTCGTTGGTTCATTTCGACCAGAACAAGTTACAGAGATATTGGACGGATTCTTGAATACGGTAAGAGAGATTATTTTTACTCTTTATCCAACTTTATTCACCTCTTTAAACATGAAGGAAAATACAGAACCTCATTTGAATGTTGTATTTTTAGATATAAACCGTCCTAATGAAGAATTAAAGTACCTTGAAAGAAACTCAATGTGGGGACATCGTATTCAATTCATACATGGTTCAGTTTTGGTGAGTATTGACTAGTGCATATGGTTATCATACTTACAGTTTATGTTCAAAGGATGAGCAAACATTAAAAAGAGTGGTAATTAACTTATTGTCTATACAAGCTTTAAAGTAGAAGATTGATCATTTGTTTTTCAGCAAGCAAGATCAGCATCTGCTATCTTTACACTTTCAGGTATATTGGATACATGGTCACACATATTTGAAATTAATTATCAACTTACTCAATAGACCAGCATGCTCCAGATCCTCAAAAGGAGGATGAACGCAATACGGTTAGACTGTGGTCACTCTACTGTCATACAGTAGTTCATAATGTGGATATTTATACCTATAACCTTTCACCATCCACAGCTATTTACCAAAAGATGGCTAAAGAAATCATTTGTGTTAGAGAATTTAAGCAGTATCTACTAGCTATGAATTGTCGCTGCCGTGGTGCATCAACTTTACTTACTAATTTACTGCATCAGAGACGTCCAATGGATCATTACGATGAATCTTGGCAGGCACAGTACGGTAAGTGCTTTCATATAGACCTTAATAGACTGCTTATATACAACTGGTAAAACAGATGATGGGTCATGTAATGAAATCTATATGGATCGACCTCCTTTAGCACTGGTTGGCCTCTCATTCAAGGAAGCAGCATGGGTAAGCAAAATAACAATCTTTTTCTTTTATAATGATTGACTCGCTTTACTCTAGGTGGTGTATACTGAATGTCAAGTCATCTTGTTTGGTATAAAGACATACCTAGACAGCCCAGATCACCGAGAGATGTTGTTAAATCCTGAAAATAACTACATCATTAAATCAGATGATCTGTGTGTTTACATGTGTGAAAGCCCCAGAGAGGTCGAAGATATAAATGCATTGGTAAGTTACTTGTATTTAAACGTCGAATCGAAACATCAACACATCTGTAGCATATAAACTATGTAAGAGAAAAGATTGCCAAAATGACAACAACGAGAAGAACAGACAGCAACAAACGAAACCCCTCTTCTGAAACTGTCATGTATGTCCCCTCCTCTGGTGCGTCCATCAAGAATGAGCCCAGAGCTAGTTTACCTCCAGCGAGTGAATCTGCTCCAACAACACCTGGCACGATCAATGAAGAAGCTACCATGACCATGTCGCATATCTCACGCCCAGGCTCGCCTACAATGCAGGGAAATTCTCGGACCCTTCACCATGTACCTTCTATCGAGTCCAACCGGACAATAAGCCCTATACGACAAAGCTTCCAACTGTCGAAGTTACCAACACCTCGTATGGCTCTTTTAACAGGAAGCAGAAGGCTTGTAAGTCGCTTAGGACAGTTACCTACTCTGGAACATCCTGATACAGACATCGAAGCTTCACCTGTGTGTTACTTGCTTGATAAACCAGCTACTTTACGTGAACTGACTATTGAATCGGCTGAGCACTTGGCTGGTCATATCGTGGTTTGTATGCATCACAAAGTATCCAACATATTCAAGTTTATTTTCAACCTAAGGTATGCCATCAAGTCAATGTGTATGTATATAGTATTAACTCTTGTCAAAGGTCACCACAACTGAAATCAAATGAACTTCAAGACATTGTCTTTTTGTGCACTTCTTTACCTACACCAAAAACATTTGAATCCCTCAGTCGGTTTCCCAAGGTCTTTTTCATGGTGGTAAGTTGCTTTCAATACACACACTGATGGATTCTAATCTATCTATTGTCAGGGTGACTGTCAACATCCCGAAGATTTGATCAAAGCCGGTGTTAAACGAGCAAAGCAAGTTGTTGTAATGAGGTAATTTATTTTATGGGTGATGAAGAGTCTTTTTTTTTTTTACCATGATATTCTAGTGAAAGAGAATGTTTGGATCAACATCAAAGAACTTCAGATAGTCCAGCCATGTAAGTATTGTAGCAATATTTTAAACATGGACATCTAATCTCAATCTCGATAGTATGACGAGTCATCTTCTTGATCTCTTACTGCAAGATCGGCCCTATGATTCTTCACGCATTGTAAACCTTGGTAAAAAGAATGCATATAATCACAAAAAGAGGGGAATCCTAATTTTTCTTTGATAGTTGAAAAATCCAATATTCGGTTCATGCACTTGTTACAAGGGAAAGACGTTGCTGAGGAAATCGATGTGTTTTACACACCGGCATATGCTGCTGGAAATGTCGTGGTTGATAGTCTATTAAGTAATGTATTGCTCAGTCAAACGTACTATAAGCCAGATATTGTGTCTGTCATTAAAGCTCTATGTGGTATGCCTGGACCGCTTTATGACAAAGACACTGCTCATATGCTTATGTGTGGAACAAAATTTCATTCTCATCTTTTCAAAAGCTCTAGACACCTTATGCTCGTCGTCCTGCCGCCTTTATTCATTGGTAAACCGTTTTCAGTGCTGTTTGAAAGCTTGATATTAGATCATGAAGTAGTAGCACTTGGTCTCTTGCGTGCACCTGATGAAAATATGGGAAATGAGCTTTCATTTGTTTATACGAATCCTGTTCCTTCGTTGATCTTGAAAAGAACAGACAAAGTTTACGTACTGGCATCACCTGGTTGGTCTTATTTTTCTTAATAAATTTGTATTATCTAAGTACACTTGTCGTTTCCATCAACAAAAAGGACCACTTGGCTTACCTGTCATTATGATACATTCGTATTTCCCGAAATAGTATGTGTCATTCGTTCCTGCTGATGGAACCAAGTCACTCAGATTAGATATCTTTATAAAGTTTCACTGCGCTTCTTTTATATATATATCTTCACTGAATGATGCTGCATAGAGTTTGGGTATTTAACATCTTATACTACCAAGTATAGTTCTATACTAACACATTCTATTCAGAATCCCCGAAGCGTTTGCTGTTACATATTAGCCAATAAGTCAAACACAATACGAAGATCATACTCTTCTCTCTCAGTTGCATATGATCATTCAACTAAGCCAACAACAACAGCAAATGATACTCTAGTTGATACGTTCAGTCGACGTCACAACTACCTTCGCATCTCCTTGACCGAAAGATGCAATTTACGTTGTAAGCAAAATCAACTTTATAAATTGATGCATAAATAACATGTAAAAAAAAAGGTACTTACTGCATGCCAGAAGAAGGAGTTCCATTAACCCCCAACGCACAACTCCTTACAAAAGAGGAGATATTACACTTGGCCAGTTTATTTGTTGAGCAAGGGGTCACCAAGATCCGACTGACAGGTGGTGAGCCTACGGTTCGATCAGATATTGTAGAATTAGTACAGGGAATCGGGAAACTCAAGACAAGAGGCCTTGAAAGTTTAGCAATGACATCCAACGGTATTGCTTTAAAACGAAAATTGCCTGCCCTTTATGAGGCTGGCCTGGATACCATCAACCTCAGTCTTGACACCCTAGATCCTCACCTGTTTGAGATCATGACGAGAAGGAGGGGGTTTGATAAAGTCATTGGCTCAATTGATGAAGCTATTCGCTTGGGAATACCACATGTAAAGATAAATACGGTTGTTATGCGTGGTATCAATGATCAAGAAGTGCTGGATTTTGTCAGTTATACAAAGGATCGTCCCGTCAATGTGAGATTTATAGAATATATGCCATTCGATGGTAACAGGTGGAACAAGAACAAACTGGTGCCTTATGCTGAATTAAAAGGCAACATTGAGTCTAAATTTGGAAGATTGGTTAAAGTGAGGGATAGTCCTAATGATACAACAAAGGTAATATCTTTGACTCCTTTTGGTTGACTTTTGCTAAAAGGAAGAGAGTAGCATTATCAACTTCCTGGATATAAAGGATGCATTGGCTTCATCACATCCATGACAGATCACTTTTGCAGTACCTGTAATAGACTACGAATCACGGCTGATGGAAGTATTAAAGTGTGTTTGTTTGGCAACACAGAGGTGTCATTACGTGATCTGATGCGAGAAGGCAAAACTGACAAAGAGTTGGTTCAAGTCATTAGTACAGCTGTAAAGAAGAAGAAAAGGCAACATGCAGGTATGTTTGAATTGGCCTCAAGAAAAAATAGACCCATGATCCTTATTGGTGGATGATGTGTCATTACAGCTGAGGCCAACTTTGAGCACAATGTAGATAACCTGCAAATATATTTATATAAACAATCATATTCTCATTGCTGTAATGATACAATTGTCCCCCGTTCTTTGATGAAAGCAAACCATTAATAAGTAAAGATAGACAATAGTAGCAAACACCGTTTCAGCCATTTGATGCCTTCTCATTCTCTACTTCCCATAACACATTCAGGATTCCTTGCAAGCAATCAACGATTGTATTCCTCAAAGAGCGACAGTGACCCTCGTCTGACTCACACAGATCCAGAAACAGGAGAGGCACGTATGGTGTCAGTAACAGATAAAGTGCCTACAAAAAGAGAAGCAAAAGCCATTGGAAGAATCATGTTACCAGAGCATGCCTATGAGTTACTAAAGAACAATGACGCACATTCACCAAAGGGAGATGTGCTAACTGTAGCAAAAATAGCTGGTATTCAAGCAGCTAAATCCACTTCTAACCTTATTCCTCTGTGCCATCCTCTGCTTTTGGGATTGATCGACGTGCGTCTTTGGCTAGATGACCATAGAAAGAGTGTTGAATGTGAATCTATTGTTCAAACATCAGGAAAGACCGGTGTTGAGATGGAAGCTCTGACGGCTACAAGTGTTGCGCTCTTAACTGTGTATGATATGTGTAAGGCAGCAACAAAGGAAATGAGAATTGAAAATATAAGAGTGGTTGAAAAAACAGGTGGCAAAAGTGGCCCGTGGAAGACGTCGATTAAAGAAAATGTTTAATAAAATATTTATTTCTCTATTGCTTCCAAAATTCAGCGTTGCCTAGATCCAACTTTACCCCAACCTCTTTCGTGTAAGACAACGTATTCACCACTTTCCTCTTTCGAAACTTGTAGCTCTAAAACCAAGTTTGGACGATGCTTGATGTGTATATAGCCATTATTATCAATACTCCATCTTTGACTCATGGTCATTGGGCGTGGCAGCCTAATGTGTTAAACAATGTCGGCTTTAGGCATTATAGGGCCATCACAGACGGCTATCACTTTGCCGCGTTTGGCATTGACAAAGTAACCATTGTCATAGGACCAGAATTGGCTAAACCCCTTTTTGAAAGTCTTCTTCATCGACAACAATGGGGATACTATCCTTTGTGATGATAAATATTAGAGAGAATCTCCTAATGGATGCGTAACTTACCGAAATACAACCACCTAAAACTTCAAGCATGCTTCCATTATGTTTACTCGATAAAAAATAAACCTCCACATAAATAACGCTTTGAATACATTGTTGTTTAAAGAATAAGAAGAAAAGAAAATGACAAAGATAGAGAGTGCAAAATGTACCAAAGCGAAACTACTTCAAGTTAGATCTACGTAAAGACTTTATTTTAATTAGCCTTTGCTTTTTATCGGTTAGTTTCTTGTTTAATGATATGTAGTAGCTTCACTAAAGAGCATTCGAATAAATATTTCTTCAGCACCTCGCTACTAACACCTTCCAAAGAATTGCCAGCTAACTGGGCATGACAATGTCTGTTTGTACAAGTGAGGCACATTATGAAATTGAACTATCTTGTAAAAAATTAAGCAAGCGACCTAATTGTAAGGGAAACACTACATGGACCAGAAATTAGACTAATACTACGGGCGCTACCTCTACCTATTACCTATGATGTAATCCAACAAAGCTTTTCAATGTGTTTGTTTCTTTTTCAGAAAGAAAGAGATAAAAGAGAAATGCTGTTATTTATTCTAGTTTTATGTTGTCAGTTTGATCAACAAGATGCAAGAACACGTGTAATTATGATGAATTCACTTTTTATATCAGAGAGAGTGAACTGGACAAGCTTGAGATTAGGCAGAGACATTGGTAATGTGAAGTTGTATAGTGTATGAGTTTACAAGCATGTGATATTGTAGCATGGTCTTTATTCATGATCGAAACACAGTACAGCGTAGGAGGGTTGGAGTACCATTTGGTGCTGCAAAACATAAAGTGTACAAAGACCTCCTTGGTCCGGAGCCCTCTAACGGCATTACCTCTTGCACAGTAGAATCGTACACCTTAACATGTATGTTTATGGATTTCCATAGTCGTATAAGCCGCGCTATTAGCGTTGAAATTACAAGTCTTCTGAACCATCACCACTCCACCACGCCCACTTGAGGCTTTTATTTTATTTTAAATAAAAAAAGCTTGACCATTACTCGTATTATATTATGAAAAGCTTTTTTTTTTCTTTTTTTCTTACTTGTATATGTATTGTTTATTGGTTTGATATCACTTTTGTTCTTTATCAATGGATAGACTTCATACATGATTTCTTTAGTTATCACGACAAACATTTCATAGTTATACACACTAAAAAATATAGTCAGCATAAGTTAATTCCAATAATCTGCTGAAAGCAGCAATATATATGTAATAAATTATTCTTGTCCTATGTCTACAAAAAATCTGCTATCGAGAGCGACGCTTAAATGCATACTTACAATATTCATCATTGGAGGTCTATGCAAAGTGACTTTATCTTTACAAAAATGGAAGATAAAAGAACACTATTTGGTGTGACCATAATTACAGTATATTCTGCTACCTACGTCCAATGCCGTAGACACGACCAACAGTACTGCTGTTGATAAAAGCAAAGACAGTAAATAGTGTACAATAATAAAATATATTTTATTTAATCAACTGGTTCCAACACCCAACGTTGGTTAGAAGAGACTTCACCCTCACGTCTATTGTACAAGATGACGGGAACACCATCCTCATCCTCGGCGCCTTGAATGTCCAAGACTAAGTCAGGACGAGCTTCAATATAGATATAGCCTTCCTCATCAATGTTCCATCTTTGGTTCACAGCTTCTTCGTATACCTTTTGAGAGTATTGAATAATTTCAGATTCAGGGTCCATTTGGCCACCACGAATATCCAAAACCTTGGCAGAGTTGACGTTGACAAAGTAACCATTTTCGTAACGCCAGAGTTGGTTCAAGTTGTCATCATATTTTTGGGTATAAACAATCACGGGGGCATCATCCTGTATAGATATATGAGTAAATAAGAGAGTGGGGTCAAGGAGAACCCATAACTTACTTCGGTGGAAGCGCCTTCAACATCGAGCACGCGTCCATTGAATTGACTCTTGATATAGAATCTACGTCCTGCTAAGTAACTCATTGCCAAATAAAAAAAAGAAGAAGAAAGTCGTAAAGAAAGCTAGAGTGCAGCCTACGCCCTTTTTATAGTTTTCTGTAACATTTTTGCCCAGACATGGTCTTTAAACGGAAAAGCGGATGAAGATATGAACGGTATTTTCTAGACACTGAACTTTAAATTATAAGACCTTTCCAGAAAATAACCACATGTCTACAAAGTTTGTTTGCTTGCTTCAGTTAAAAGGATTCTTTCAAACAGTCTTTTCAAAGAGTTTACTACTACAATACAACCTATGTATTTCTCGCTTTATTCAAGCTTTTTTATTTTTTTAATGTACATCAGTAATCATTATTACCTCACTCCCTCGGAAGAATTTGCCGCTCATTTGTAGCAAACAAACACAGCTTCAAAGCGGGAACACAAGTTTATATATTCGCATATTTAAGATATGAATAAACTTCTTTATACTAAAAACGCGTTTACTTTTTAAAAAAGAAAAAGACTTTTTACTGTATACATGTCTTTTATATAAAAGGAGTTTTTGAATATATCAATTACAGATGAATGCACGGAATATGGCAAAGAGGCACTGTGGCGCTGAGTATCTCTTATTTTAGACTTTAGATTATGATCAATTACTGCATTTTGTTTATAAATTACTCTCATTTGTGGCACTGTTGAAGTTCAGCTGTTAGTTTGAGAAAAAGAGGAAATGCACCCATGTGTTTTTCTACTTTCCCCTTAAACACTATAGAGTAGCTTTACATTATCAAAAACAGAGTTCACTGTAGCTAGATAATAGAAAAAGGTTCGTATATAAGCATAATGAAAGCGTATAAAAAGATAAACAGTCTATTGTTAGCAAGTATTCTACAGCCACACCAAGTAAAAAACACAGTAGTTTCCGTGCGACATAACTAACATTATTGTAGGGAGCGTGTGCCGAATATTAGTCAATTTTTTTAAGGGGACAGCATTCATATTGAGTGTCCAGTTTATTGAAGTGGAGATTTAGAATTGAATTTTGAAGATGATATATATGGTGACTTGTAAATTAAAGGTATCGATGGGTTATTTCAAGAGATAAACGACAGTTTTCCTAATCTTTAGATATCTTTTTTAAATTTGAGGAAAGGAAAAGGAAATAACAACATTTGGATATTTATATAGTTGATTAGGTGTAACTGCTATTGTATACAAGTCACCTGCTTATAGTCTTTTCATATTTCAAAGGGAATATTGAGGGGTGAAGAGAGTTAAGTAGTAGTTAAAATAAATAGATGACTAGAAATCATTCAGTAATTGCTTTAGATAAACTTGCTACAAATAGACTAGTACTCGCGTATGGTGTTCACAGATGCTTTGATGCTGATTAGTTAACTAATTTCTTCAAGAGTAGCACGGCGGTTTGCTCGTACTACCCTTCCTAGCTCTCTTTTCTATCATTGAAAAGAGATGGCCTTCCAGACTTAGGTTTTATCTCTACTGTTTCATGTTTTTTTCATTGCTAGTAAACTCGACTTACAGTTCTTTCTGGAATGTTTTCTTCGATAGCAATTTGTGCTGCTGAAACGCGTCTAGTAACAATTTTTTCTTTTTGAGGCAAAGCTAAATAAGAAAACTATATGAAAGAAAGAGAAAAGTATCGTCCTGTTCATTTAGTACCTCAAAAAAAAAGAAACTGATTTTTAAAAAACGGCAAACACTTTTGTCAGGGCACTGCACTGTTGATTTTGGCATCTCAACCATGTCTGAGATGTCGTCAAAAGAATGCTCTGCTTTCCTAAGATAATATATACCTCAGTACTTTCTCTTTCTTCACATACTCGTTAAGAGCCGCGTTCTTTTTTGTGGATACGTTTTCAGCTGAGATGGATGCTTTATAAAATATAGAGTTTGGCGTGACTGTACCTCCTGCTTTGGCTGCTTCAAAAAATTTTTGAAAACTGTGGCTTGTGTATGTTCAATTGTATTTTATAGAAAAAATAGCCTTTCTCCCCATTTTCTAGTTTGCGTATTAGTTTTTAACAAGTTTACCTTACAGGAGTAATACTAAATCATAATAAATAGGTATACAGGCTTAAACGAAAAATCCATGTATTTAAGGATAAAGGCCGTGACCGTGACTGTTAATCCCTATCGTTTTTTAAAAAATTCAAACACATCTCAAAGCGCGAGGGTATAAGGGGATGCCTCTGTTGTATTTTTCTTTTTTCTTTTCTATAAAACTACGGGCATGAGCAGAGTCGTGGTATTTGCGAAACTTTGACAATGGGCGGTACCGCGCTACTCATTCCCTCGATTGAACCACTGCTTTGCATCTTTGTATGCGGGCAAGTGCATTGGCTATAGTTATCTTTTTAGTTTTTTATCCTAATTAGACGCTAATCCAACTGCACAGATATGTTTATATATAGCCATTTAATGAAAAAGAAAAAAAAATCATATTCACTCGGCAGTAGCGCGAGTATTAATGACCTGAGCATGATGACCGAGAAATAGGCTTGATCAAACCATGAGACCCAAACTCACGGATAGAGCAATACGAGCCAAAAAGTCACTCAGTTCAGATGGTTCACCGAGACAGACTAAGAAATAGGACCATTAGATAATATATGGCATGTATTTACTTTTATCTACGAGCAAAACCTATATACTATGTATATTTAATAAGTATAAAACTACTCGTGATATAAGCCAAAATTATCATATATATTTCGATATTAAGCTCACAACACTGATTTATGGTACAGTATTTCCAGAAAGTAGTGTCGCAAAAATTGAATTTTTACAATACAAAATATACAGAAATGCGACATCTTGGCGCGACATTAATTTTTAAAAACACTGTATTGTATTCGACAACATTCTCCTATTTTCGTTTTTTGTCATGAATCTCCTTTCTGTCTTAATAAAATAATTACGTTTTTCAGTCTCATTCCGACAAAAATTTGAAGAGTCTCCACTCTAAGTCAGAGCTTGGCCAGAAAAAAATACTCTCTCAATAATTAATTGATAACAATTGAAGCGTACCCTAAGCGATTTATCCAAAGGAACAAACAGAGCGTTAGCACGCGTGCCATTCGGCCACTTGGAATCTCCAATTGCATAGGCATCACCATTACAACCTATGACTGACTTTGTGATGATGTCTTTCTGTTTCTGGATGCTTTAGCTTGCTTTGTCCGTTCCTAGACACCTGTTGTATTTGGTTTTGTAATATTTAGACAAAGTAAAAGTACGATGAAACTGTGTGTATCTTTATTGGGGATAAAGTAAAGAGAAAAAGGAGATGATAGCACAACCAACATTTATATATCGAGAAAGCTGCGGAGTTGATTATATCTAAGCACTGAATGGTAGCATGGATACTACACTATCTCTTTCTCACTTTTCCGAGACAGTTGAGCTAAATATTGTGTAGGAGAGCTCAATGTTTGAAGACGAAAACTGCTCCTCATCAACAATATAATCCATTGATTCCGGCCTGCCGTACTCGCCGACAATAGCACCTTTCTTATGTTCATACAAGAATTGAATGTTCATTATCACGTGGTTTCAAGTGCAAATGTAGAAACGAAATAAAAAGAAAGATGAGTACTTGATGTGTTCTTATATACTCAGGGATACCAAGGCTTGTATACAGTGTTTCCAGAAAACAATGTCGCATTCTGTTGAGTTATATAATACAACTTTACATAAATGCGACAAGTTAGGGCGACATTTCGTACAACATGCATTTTGTTCTCGCCATTGGATGCATCTACTGTTCACCAAAGGTGAATTTACTTTCTGTAAAGGGTGCATTAGTGATAATAGCCTCTAGTTTAAATCCATCATTACATATATTGGCTCGATATATGGAGAATCAACCGTTTAATTGACTTTCACTGCTTGATGAGATCATATATATTTTATTTGATTATCCGCTTTCAAATGTAAAATGAAAAACGGGTGCGGTGATACGATCTATAAAAGGAAGCTAATCTGGATAAATTCAGCCTTTCTTTTCTTTTCTTTTCTTTCTTTTTTTAGTTATTCTATTCATATCATAATATGAAGCATCGAGGAGAGCCTTCAGAGAATTCAAGTTTAATTCAACCTAGTCTCGAAAGCAATAGCTACAATACCCTAACTGATGATCGTCAAGGTTACAATTGGAATGTTGAAGTTGATGTGAAAGGACAAGTGAATACTGGGCCAGAAGAAGAGAGCTCTACATTTTCATTTCAAAAATTATTAAAGTACACAGGCCCAGGTAATAATATTGATGATTATTCAGATCGTGAATCATGATTAATTTTTCATTTATAGGTTGGTTGATGTAAATTAATGCAGCTATATATGCATACGACTATGTATTGATAAAATATTAGGTCTATCGCGTATCTAGATCCAGGAAACCTAGAATCAGACTTACAAGCAGGAGCCATAGCAGGGTACAAACTCTTGTGGTTGTTACTATGGTCTCACATGGCAGGATTGATGATTCAAATACTATCTGCGAGATTAGGGGTAGTGACACAAAAGCATCTAGCACAGCTGATCCGCAAAAATTATACACGACCAGCATCAGTGATGATATGGATATTTACACAGTTGGCCATCATTGGATCTGACATACAGGAGATCATTGGTACAGCCATCGCACTTAAAATCATCTTTCGGCTCAAGCTGTGGGTAGGTGTGATGATTACTGCGACTGATACATTCTTTTTTATGTGGCTGCAGCAATACGGGGTACGAAAGATGGAGACCTTCTTCATGAGCTTGATTGGACTTATGATCGCATGCTTCTGGATCGAAATGTTTGCTTCCCATCCAAACATGGAGTTGTTACTAAAAGGCATTCTAGTGCCCGAGATTCCTGAAGATGCCAAGGTCCAAGCAGTAGGTATGGTTGGATGTGTCATTATGCCTCACAATATGTTTCTGCACAGGTAAAATAGAAAAGTTTCTACAATAAAAAAAGGAGAAGCATATACTAATGTAAAAATGCAGTGCACTTGTTATGTCTCGGCATTTAGGACAAAATCCAAGTGATAACAAAAAGAAGGAAGCCAACTTTTATTTTGCTATTGAATCCACATTAGCCCTTATCACGTCATACCTGATTAATCTTGCCATTGTTGTTGTGTTTGCTCAGGTATTTTATAATCCAGGACAGGTGATCACACAACTGCCTGGTCTGTACGATGCCTCTGAGGTGTTATCAAGCACACTGGGAAAATATGCAAAGTATTTTTGGGCCTTAGGTTTACTAGCTGCAGGTCAATGTTCGACCATGACAGGGACCTTAGCGGGGCAATATGTAAGTTCGTCCATCTGTCCATGTCGAGTCTAACTAAAGTTGGATAGGTTGTCGAAGGGTTTCTAGGAGCTATCTTTAAGAAGCAGTGGCATCGAGTTGCTGTCACGCGCGCAGTTGCGCTTGTTCCTAGCATGATTGTTGCTATTTATGCAGTCGATAGATTTGATACCATGGGCGAGTTTTTAAATGTTTTACAAAGGCAAGTGAAAATACTCATAGAATACCTCATTCTTACACTTGTTGTCTTTATAGCCTTTGTCTTCCTGCAGCTATTATACCTATATTAAAGTTAACCGCCTCCTCCAAGATCATGTCTCCCAACTTTAAGAATTCGCTCATCATGAATTTAATTGCCTGGTCGATATCATTTATTGTCATTGGATTCAATGTGTATCTATTTTTGAATTACTTGGATGATTTGAGTTGGCCAACGTATGCGGTCGTGTTTGGGCTCATCTATTTTGCCTTTGTAGTCTACCTGATATATATGCCCCTAGAAATACCTGTTGATGACAAGGAGACGGAAGTAGTAGGAAATGGAGGTTTAGCATAAACATTTGTATCATTGATTCCCTCATGTGATTCATTGGAATAAACATCATGATTAATCAAGAAAGGAGACAAATTTATGTTATTAGTTTATTATAGGATGTCTTTTTTTTGTGGTATAATGAATGAGTTATAATGAAGCCTTGGATGCTCTTGGAGAGACGATTGCATTGAATTTAGGGACGTGTTTTGGACAAAAGAGATCACCACCATAATAATGAAAATTGGCTAAAGTCAAGCGACATCCTTCATCTTTACACTATTCATAATCGGGCGTCAATTGACTTTTTATATAACATTACCAACCGTACCTTGAAGCAACTCTTATGATATATACGGCCATTTGCCTCGACTTTCTCGATAACATAAACTCTTCGTGAACAATTTGCGCAGGTATCCATGATGTATATTTATGTCAAGTGAAAGAAAAAATAAAAATAAAAAGTAGATTACAAATTGTGTATTTATATGCATAAAAGTACCTTGCCCCTCGCCTCTCCTTTTGGTCTCATACACATGTTTCTAAAAAAAAATAACTTCTCAATGTTATCTAACCATGGAAACATCTTTTTAAATGAAAAAGGTAACATCAATCGGTTGCTACGTAACCTTTTTTGACATTGATTATCTGTGATGAACGTTTAATAAATGACTTTTCTATTTCTATTTTTTCGCCTCCCCCTCTTTTTAGATATATATATATCCTTAATGAAAGAAGCCTCTTTCTGCCCATCTTGTTCCCCTCCCTGGAACACTATTTTTTGTTCCTAATAAACATTCAAGTCCCTTTTTTTACGTAATTTTGGGATACAGAGAGAGAGAGAGAGAGAAAAACTTTATTTCAAACTTGACTTGAGGGACAATCCAAAAATGGTCAATTGCCCATTGGAGAGAAAGAGAGAGAGGGCGTTTAGCCTTGCATGTGTCTTACTAATTAAATGCCAGACAGAGTGACAGTTTCATGCGCTTTTTTATCTTTTCCTTTATTTGTAGATTATGGACGACATTCCTGAACTAAATCAGGTAAAATAATAAAATGAATGTTCTGAATGCAAGTTTAATATAGGCGTGGTAGGACCTTGTACACAATATCCTCAAGTCGGCTTGGAAGAACGATTCAATAAAAAGTTGAACAAGTAAAATGAAGGCAACTTGACTGATTCTAATGTTAATCAATAGTAAACAAGGAGGCGTTACAATTGTTTAGTGAACTCTTGAGACATCTTGTTACTGGTAAGTTAACAATAAATGTATATAAAACAGAAAATGAACGTTATCTTTAGAGGCTGTACATCGATCTTCTGAGGAATTGGAAACGATGGCTATTACTTCTCAAACAGCCAATAAGAATGTGCTTAGCGTTGAAGCACTGGAAAGGATCTTACCACAGCTTTTATTAGATTTTTAATGAATAAAAAGATCAGATATAAGAAGAAGATTTACGTCGACGATTATTGTTATGTATTGAAACCATGGGTGGAACAAGAGGGGATTGTGGAGGAGGCATTGGAATGGGTGGAGGTGGTCCAAGCGCCATTTGATGCATCATGTGCAGGATAGACTCTTCGTTTTCATGATGTTCGTCTTCGTTAGGAATGAATCTACCTTTACTCTTTGACCTCTTTCTGTATAAAGGAGGCAGATCATAGGGCATATCATTCATCATCCATGGCTGTGGAGGGGGATGTTGATGATGAGGAGGAGGATAACCGATGTGATGAGGAGGCGGCGGCGGCATTGGGCCAAAGTTGGGATGTGGAGGTGGCGGCGGAGGATGTGAAAGGGGGAAAGGGTGATGCTTCAGTGGCTTATAATAACGTACATTGTCGTCGTCAAGATCGTTATCATCCAGTTCTTCGTCTTGATCAATCATGCTTTCAGGATGCTCGTCTTCATCATCATTATAGTAACCGTCATCAAAAGGGCGCATGTCACGATAAACAAGATAGGGATGATCATCACGATAAACTGGACCAGATCCATCCACATCGCTAAAGGATTTTCTTCTTTCAGGTAAATGCTTTCTCAAATCCTCTGCTAGCGATTCCTGCTTTTGTCTATGTCTTTTCTTACTTGACCATCGCATTTCTTCCAAGTATTGATTTCGAGCCATGATATGTCTTAATCGACGTTGTAAGTTCATCCTTTCGACATGAAACTGATGGCTCATAATTTCAATTTCCTGACGAAGGGAGTAGTTCTCCATAAGAATGGCTTGGATATCCTGAACAGATAATTGATCCACTCTGAGCATTGGGTAGGGTCTTTTTCCTTTCTTTGGCGCGAAATCATTATCTGGTCTCATGCGTCTACTGTTGCTACTAGCACTACTATTTGTTTGAGCAGAGAGAGATTTTGATAATAAAGGTGTATGACTGTTATCATTATACTCCCTTAGTTTCTGATCATCCACCGATTGAAATCTATTTGGATCTTCTTGTGTCGTATCCTCTTTTTGACCATTGTTTTCCTTTGTTGACATTATTTTGAATAATAAAGGAGAAAAAAGGACAAATGACCTCACTGTCTTGCAAACTCTCTCTTTTTATTCTTGTTGAACAATAACAGTAGATCATGTGTGTGGTCTAGACAATAACACACGCACACACACACAAAATATATATAAAGAAGCCACAAAAAGATGTCATTTTTTTATTTATACTATTTTTCTCATGGTTTTTTATGATTTAATTTAAGTGTACAATTGACTTGGTTCATATTTGTTATTGTGTGGGATGATGTTACTGTTGTTATGCAATATCATTGACATTATCCCTTAATTGCTTCAAAAAACAATAGCCACAAATGGGAATAATCAAGTATTCCGATGTACGGTCCGGACATGGTCCGATTCTTTACCAGCAGATTGGAATGGATGAGGGGAGATTGGGGGTTTGTCCTTTACTTATGAGACAAAGGGCAAGAACTTGTTATACTTTCTCTTTCAGCTCTCCCATAAGCACCCATTTATAACAATGAAGTAAAGATATTAATCAATCCATTCGATGACACATAGACTGATGATGATGATGATATAGGCTTGAGATTTGTTCTTTCTCTGGTCACAGAATCTATCCTGCCAAGGGTAAGACCTATGTTCGTGTTGATTCTAGGTAAATATTCATAATGGGTAATTTTGAATGTTGTTGCTAACATTATATTATAGAGTAAGTAAACTTAATTCAACAAAGTAATTGTTAGATGCTGAATACATCATTTCTAGACTTTCAAGTTCATCAACGGTAAGGCCGAGTCTTACTTCCTTCAACGTTTGAACCCTCGTAAGATCAGATGGACCGTGATCTACCGTCGCTTGAACAAGAAGGGTATCACCGAAGAAGTTCAAAAGAAGCGTTCTCGTCGTACCGTCAAGCACGAACGTGCTGTTGTTGGTGCCTCTTGGGATGCTATCCGTGCCAAGCGTAGCCAAAAGCCTGATGCTCGTGCTGCTGCTCGTCAAGCTGCTATTGCCAAGAGCAAGGAAGCCAAGAAGGCTGCTGCTGCTGCAAAGAAGGCCAACCCCTCTGTAAGTAACTTTTAATTCATTCAATTGATTACTAATCATTGCTTTGTAGGCTGGTAACCAAGCCAAGGTCAGCAAGCAACAAGCCAAGGGTTTCGCTCCCAAGGCCGCTGCCACTTCTCGTTAAATTGTGTGATAATAAAAATGTTGCTAAATTTGATCATTAAAACTATTTTCATTATGTGTTTGGATGTGTGTAATTTTAGAATTCATTGTGTCATAAATAGTTTAACCCTATGAAAAGGGATATTTTATCCGAACAAATGATTTTCCATCTCCATGCCAATTTCCACGTGGTACCAAAATAAACAACCAAAGAAGAAAAAAAAAAAAAAAAAATAGTGCTTTTTCTTTCTTTTTTTTTTTTTTTTTATTATTCTTTAAAATGTTTTTTAAATTGTTTAAAAAGAAAAAGAAATCAAATGAACAAAATGATAATGAATTACGGAGAACAGAATCAACGTCGAGTTATATGCAATCACGTAGAAAGATTTACGTCAATATGAAGATACCAGAAGAAGATTATAAAGAGCAGCATTATGTTAGTAATCGAGTTAGAACAGCTAAATATACACCCATTTCATTCATCCCAAAAAACCTATTTGAACAATTCAGAAATGTAGCCAATCTCTATTTCTTATTCTTAGTCATCCTACAATGTATACCACTCTTTGGTGTGACTGAGCCAGCGGTATCAGCATTGCCACTTATTGCCATCTTAGTTATCACAGCTATCAAGGATGCATTTGAGGATTGGAAAAGAAATTCAAGTGATGATAAAGTGAATAATTCAAAAGTGTTGAAACTATCAAATTGGAAAAATGTGAATATACCTGATATCTCAAAAGGATACTGGTATTATGTTTATATTCTATTTGGATCCATTTCTTTATTATCTGGTTCAGAAAATAAGTATGCACACTATTATAGACAAATCAAAATAAGTAGAAATATCACCAAACGTGAACGACAAAAGGAGGAAGACAAGGTGCCATTAAATCATACGCCGATACAACAACCTCAAAGAATATTGACATCAGTTAGAAAACGATCAGATACGATTAAATCTGAAATATCAAGCATATTTAATAGAAATTCAAATTATTCAAGCCAAAACTTGTTACAAAAGAAACCTTACTATAGACCAGGCTCAATACCCCATTCTGTACTCTATCGAATTGATTCTGCAGATCCTAATAGAGCAAATCCAACTCAGCCAATTCAATTAAAGCAACAGCCTGCAGAACAGCCACAAGCAAAATGGGATTATGTCAGATGGAAAGAACTTAACGTGGGTGACTATGTAAAGATTGAAAACGATCAAGATATCCCTGCAGACATTGTCATTCTCTCTACTTCAGAAACGGATAATATTTGTTATGTGGAGACTCAAAATTTAGATGGTGAAACCAATTTAAAACAGCGTCAAGGATTGCCAGGAACTGCTGGCATTCGAACTGAGCAAGATTGTGAACAAGCAAAATTTTATATCGAGAGTGAACCTCCGCATGTGAATATCTATCAATACAATGGTGTCTTACGATGGCAGATTGATGTAAATGATACAGAGACAATACGGTCTGGTGTATCACACGAAAAAGCGGATGCGGTGACATATAACAACATTCTCTTACGTGGCTGTGTTTTAAGAAATACTAAATGGGCGATTGGTATCGTGGTCTATACCGGAAGTGAGACAAAGATCATGTTAAATACGGGTAGAACTCCCTCAAAGCGCAGTAAAATGGCAAAGGCTACTAATCCACATGTAAGATTCCATTGTTCATAGATATGCTTTATATTTATATCTTTATTAGGTCATTGCCAACTTTGTTATTTTGGCCATCATTTGTATCATCAGTTCCATCATGGACAGTGTTCAATTTAACGGAAGCGGTTCTTCTCGATACTTTGATTATAACATTGAAGGCTCAAATGCTAGCTATTCTGGATTCATCACATTTTGGTAAGTTTAAGATGACTTTTCTTTATTCTTTATATTAACAAAGAGACTAGGGTCACCCTTATTCTGTATCAAAACATTGTCCCTATTTCATTGTACATTTCAGTCGAAATCGTAAAGACAGTTGCTGTAAGTCATGTCTTGTTTTTCATTATGTACCGTGCTAAAAGTTGTATTCCTAGGCCTATTTTATCTTTGCTGATTTAGACATGTACCATGAGGAAACGGATACACCTTGCATCCCTAAAACATGGAATATATCGGATGACCTTGGTCAAATAGAATATATATTTTCTGACAAGACAGGCACCTTGACACAAAACGTCATGGAGTATAGGAAATGTACCATTAATGGTGTCTCCTATGGCCTGGGCACTACCGAAGCCACACTTGGAGCACTCAAACGGCAACAGAGCCATCATCACCTGGAAAAGGAAACAGAGGCCGGTTTAAACATGCAAGAGTTTGTACAGGATGATCTCATCGGCAACGACCAATTAGAACAATACAAACAAGAAATGTTTGCTAAACAAGCCCAGCTGTACGAAAATAAGTATATTGGACCCAATCCGACCTTCGTAGATCCCAAGCTATTTGACGACTTGGCGCAGGACACGAAGCAAGCGATGGCGATTGCTCACTTTTATCAAACCTTAGCCCTTTGTCACACCGTGATTGCAGAACGACCAGATGAAAGCAATCCAAACTACATCGAGTATAAGGCACAGTCACCCGATGAAGCAGCTCTGGTGGCAACAGCGAGAGATTTAGGGTTTGCCTTCTTGGGCAGAGAGTCGAATAAGCTTCTGGTTTGTATCAAGGGAGAGAAGAAAGAATTCGAGCTTCTCAATGTGCTTGAATTCAATTCTACAAGAAAGCGTATGAGTGTGATTATCAAGCCTAAAGACAGTGATCGTATCGTGCTTCTCTGTAAAGGTGCTGACTCTGTCATCTATGAACGTCTCTGTATGGATTTTGGTGATCAAAAGGATCTGGAATCAGAACAGCTTACTCTCCGAGATGCCACTGCACGAGATTTGGAAATGTTTGCAAATGAAGGTAAGAATATTCTCTTTTTTTTTTTTTTTTTTTTTTTTTCTTAAAAAAACATGGCTAATACGTTACTCTTTAGGTCTTCGTACCCTTTGTCTTTCATACCGCTTTATCTCTCCTCAAGAATATAAATTATGGAACAGAAAATACCAAGAAGCAGCAGCAAGCATTAGTCAGCGTGAAGAACGTATTGATGCTGTCAGTGAAGAGATTGAAAAGAACATGCTCTTGATGGGCGGTACAGCCATTGAAGACCGTTTACAGATAGGTGTCCCTGAAACTATTGCCGAGTTGGCAAAGTCAGGCATTAAACTTTGGGTGCTGACCGGTGACAAGACTGAAACAGCCATCAACATTGGATATGCCTGTAACCTGCTGACAACCGACATGGAGCTCTTGGTCCTTAAAGCCGATAATCGTACTGATACCGGTACCTTATTGGACGAAACACTGCAAAGAATGAAGACCGAAAAGATTTCAGAAGATATAAAGTATGCACTCGTCATTGATGGTGTCACGCTCAAGTATGCCTTGGAAGATGCAACAAAGGATAAAGTGCTTACCATTGGTATGAACTGCGCCAGCGTCATTTGCTGCAGAGTGAGTCCCAAACAAAAGGCACAGGTGGTTCGCCTGGTAAAGAAGGGACTTAAGGTCATGACGTTAGCCATTGGTGATGGTGCTAATGATGTCTCAATGATACAAGAGGCCAATGTTGGCATAGGTATCTCTGGTGTAGAAGGACGTCAAGCTGTCATGGCATCGGATTATGCGATCGCACAGTTTAGATTCTTGAGGAAGTTATTGATAGTGCACGGAAGATGGTCTTATCTTCGAACTTCTGAAATGATTATGGGATTCTTCTACAAGAATATCATTTGGACCTTTGTTCTGTTTTGGTATCAAATATTCTGCCAGTAAGTTTTGCTACAACCATAATATATGCATTTATACTAAACTGTGATGTAATAGATTTAACGGCAGTATGATCTATGAATATGTTCTTATCACATTATACAACTTGATTTTCACTTCATTACCTATTATCTTTTTGGGTATCTGGGACCAAGACTTGAATGCAGAGACTTCGTTAAAGTATCCTCAACTCTATCGTATGGGATTACGAAATGACAAGTTTAAAGTATGGAGATTCTGGCTCACTACCTTTGATTCTCTCTATCAATCAGCCGTCTGTTTCTTTTTCCCTTACATGCTTCTTGTGGGTGGACCAACTGATCCTAATGGATACGATGCGAATGGACTATATGAAATCGGTACTATTATTTCCAGTATTGCTGTCTGTGTGGCCAATTTGTTTGTGGTCTTTTCACTCTACAGTTACACGTGGATTCAAGTGCTCGTTGTTTCCTTATCTATTCTGGTCTATTATGCATTTGTTGCAGTCTATGCTCAATTCAACACTTTTATTTTCGGTGGACATATTCGTCTCTTTGGAACCGGCTTTTACTGGTTGACACTTATTTTGACAGTGACAGCATGTTTCATTCCACGTTTTGCAGCAAAGCATTATATTCACCAATACCGACCTTATGATAACGATATCATTCGCGAGATTGAACTGGTCATCAATAAAAAAAAGCCATCAGTTAAATAGAAGGATGATTCTTTGGATAAAAAAAAACAAAACAAAACCTTGTACTAATAACTTTATTTATTTTTGTACTTTTATGATGTAAAATTACATTAAAACTTAATTCTTAACTTGTTAAATAAAATGAAATACTCTTGTCGTGATGCTTACGGCCCTGAATGGTAGAATGAAAAGACATTGGTAGGTTCAGCTAAACATGCAAAAAGAGTTACAATCACAATCTACACTCGCAAAACACCCTTTTCTGCCAACAAAAATCATTATTAAAGACTCGCGATCTACTCGTTCATCAGCCAATAATGAAGATTGTGGTTGTATCTCGATGTGCCTGTTTATTATATACTAAGAGAAGAAAGAAAGCTCATTATTACAAAAAATGTCATTTTATATGCAAACAGGATTATTACGTGATTAATAGGAATTGGGCATGCCGCGTTGTATGTTAATAACTTGTATTGTTATCAGTCACTTTGTATTATCCATTATTAGAGTATAGATTTATAGTAATCTCACCAAGTATTTATAGGGCAAATACGACAATCTTGTAGTCTGAGCAATTTATTTCTGATACTACATGCACCAGAAAATGCACCAGAAAATAAGCTAATGCTACGGACGCTTCCTCTAGGCGGCACCTATGTTGTCACTATACAACATCGCATTACCAATGCCTCTGCCTAATCTAAGGCTTGTCCAGTTCACTCCTTGATATAAAATACGATGTCATCATAATTACACGTGTTCTTGCATCTTTGTTGATAGACTGACAACATAAAACTAGAATAAATAACAACATTTTTATCTCTTCTTGTTCTTGAAAAGATACAATTCAAGATGGTAACTTCATAAACTCATGTTTAGCTTGACGCTACACATTGAAAGGTTTTGTTGGACAACATCATAGGCAATGGATAGAGGTGCGCCCGTAGTATTGGTCTAATTTCTGGTGCACGCAGTGTTTTCCTCTCAATATATCCGGTTCACCATTATCGCAATTGCTAAAAAACGAAGTCTATCTGGAGATAAATCAAGGTACCTTGGAAATAGCAAATAACGACTGGTCAAGCAGCTCTCAATCACGGTACGCCGTTTCACAACTTTTTGCTGGTTGCATTTTACTGGATGGTGCGAACGCTTTATTGGTGAGCTGTGTAGAGAGATATGGAAGGAAAAAAGACGTTGATCCACACTCGGAAAGATACCCAAAATGGGAAAAATACAATTCTTTACCAGCTTGTGATAACATTTATGGGAGTGTCTGCGCTCGAGTAATTTACAGTGATGAAAGCGAAAAATTCACTATTGGCACTTTCAGCTACAATATGCTGATAACATTAAGTTGCACCATAGAGAAAACCCCAAAAATCAATATTGGACCATCTGCTATTTCTTTCCAGCCTTCAAAGCAAACAGGAATATACCTGCACGAAAAGTCTATAAAAAAGCACCTGCATTGCTCAAGGATGAAAAATGTGACAGATTGTATGCCCATGTGACGTGTTTGATATAAATCATTATAATACTTTATAATCTTACAATAGAACATACATTCTACTTTACATTCCTCTATCGCATCTGAAAAGAATAGTAATAAGCATACCGACAACATTGACAATAATCACACTGACCACATTAATATAAATAGCAGTCATAGATTCTCTCTCCCTATAAAGCACACACGCGTCTTATTTTAATCATATTCAACTCTTCTTAATAAAGAATCTACTTTACAAGTCATCGACTTGATTGCCTTTTTACAATAATTAAGCTGAATACGACACCATGATCTTGTTGAACAGGTAAAATAAGTTAGATCAAAGTTTTATCGGGTCGAGACATATTCAAGATGCAGATGTTCGTCAGAATATACGAAAGGACACATATATCAACCTTATACAATGTTCACTTTATATGACTCCAATCAAACTCAACACTCTACAAAAATCATGCATCTGCATTATTCAATCGAATTGCCACAGAGATACATAATTCTTCAAAACATGATCGAAAGCCTGTTTTGAAGAAAAATACGTTGGAATGGTTTATTGGCAAAAGTGGAGATATTGCAAACATCGTTAATTCAATTGGAAAGCTGTTCGAAACTGGCGATGAAATAGAAATTATTGGAAATATGAAGCTGGATGAACAATTAGAATTATTGGCAAAACTACTTTCGACTCCAATAAAAGCAGCTAACGATACAGTGATTGGAAGATTGGTCCAAAAAACTTATATCAATAGTGATTAGATTTGCTACATACAATTTGTAAAAATTATTGTTTAAACTTGTTTGATTAAAAAATAAATCTTGCTCTGACAATGGCACATATTTTAATAAACTACATTGAATGTTTAGTTTGCTTTTGAATGAGCGAGAAATAAATGAGATAATAGTGGTTTCTATAATCACAGAGATAGGGACAGAAGAAACTTGAGTATGTCTAGGAGGGAGCTCTAGACGGAACAAAAGCGTTGTGAACTGCCATAGACGAAAATACAGTTTCAGGGAAGTGGTCCTCCCGTGGTAACGTTAGATTAGTGGCAGGACATAATCAAAGCTGCAAATGTTTGTGGTGGGTTTCGCAGGACAACCAGCGAAAAAAAAAAAAAAAAAAAAAGAAGTGAAGAGCAGCACACTGTGTTGATTACGTGGTTGCCTATTCCGTGGTAGAACAACTCGAAGAAAATGTCTAACAGTGCAAATCCTTCACTAGAAGCATCCTCTTTAATGAAATGGATACGAAAGAAGACCTTTTGAAGAACTGCAGCTGCTCTTTTCTCCTCGTCCTCCTACTTTTGTTGCTCAGCAAGAAAAACTTTGTGTTCCAAATGAAGGTCAAGACCTTCTTTGCCATGAGCTGTTAGAAAGTGAGGACAAACACGCTTATGCCTTACTCGTCAAGTATAATGACACGATCAAGCAATTGAAGGACAATGCAGAAAGGTTAGATAATCTGGTGAGCGTCTTAGCGCAATCTATATCAATTTTAGAAAGCGTCTGTTCTGTACTGTCGTCAGAAATTAAAGCGTGCTCGGCATGACGCTGTACATTTAAAATCAAAGGAATCTTAAACCAAAACAGCAAGACTTGGACGGGTAAATCTTGAATCTATGTGCCCAGTAAGAACGACATGGTGTTTTACAACCAAGAACGAACATCTTCTTCGCGAGCTCCCCGAGACCATTCACTATTCGTGACGAGCTTGATGGAACCCAGCAAACATCATCAAGAAACAGATGCAAGCTGCAGTGGTAGCTTCAGCACGACTGATTTCCCCGGGAAATCACTTCCCTAGATAGGCGTTTCCTTCTATGGCTTGAAAACTTACCCTTGATCCCAAAAGAAGTTTTTTAATCTTCATTACTGACCTTTTGATCGCGTCCAGATGGGCCATTTATTGTGCTCAACAGGACATTATATTCAATAAATCTGTTATCTTTACTTCCATTTCTGAAAGCGCAAAGTTGAGTTTGACCGACCAGCGACCTCGATTTTGATTGGTCAGCGACATCAATTTTGACTGGCTGCTTGTTGGAAGCATTGTAAAAGAGTTTACTTTTTATATATTGTACATATGGGAATTGTATTTAGTAACTTATGGAGTCGTCTATTCTCAAAGGCTCCAATCAAGATAATCATCGTAGGCTTAGATAATGCTGGTAAAACAACAATATTATATAAACTGTGAGTATTAGCATAAGAGATGTAGCCATACTCATTTGTTTATTTCAGCTTGATGAATCAAGTGGTTACGACAACACCTACCATTGGGAGCAATGTAGAAGAAATAGAATATAAAAACCTAAAATTCTTAATGTGGGTCAGTAAATGAATTACAGGAGAGATCTGGAGCATAACATTGACATGTTTGAAAAGGATATTGGAGGACAAGAGTCACTGCGAAGTACTTGGAAGACATATTATATAGATACAAAAGTGTGCTCAGCATTTATATAATTAAGGCTTTTAGCTGACCATGTTTGCATAGGCAGTCATCATGGTCATTGATAGTACAGATCTAAATCGACTTCATCTAGCCGAACAAGAATTGCACCAAATGATGGAAAGTGACGTAAGTAAAAATAGACCTAAATAGATTATAAAGGAGTGATATCAACAATATGATACAGCAATTACAAAACGCTAGTTTGCTTGTATTTGCAAATAAGCAGGATGTCAAAGGGGCTTTAGGCGCCGCAAAAATCTCAGAGGCACTGGGTTTAAGCAAATTGAAAGATAGACAGTGGCATATTCAGGTAACATACTTCATAAGGAGAATAATAGATCTGTAACTGATCAGTTTCTGCATTAGGCATGTTCTGCCTTGTCAGGAGAAGGGTAATTATAAGAAAGAAAAAAAGAGGGGAGAAAACATGTATTTACTTTAACTTTTATTAGACTATATGAAGGATTAGATTGGGTTGTACTTCAATTAAGTGGTTCATAAACCAAAGTGTTTACTATGATAACAAGCGTTTTCTCCTTCCCCCTTTTTTAATGCTCCTTTCTTTATATCCTTTTGGAAATATCAAGATCAGATCAAGGAAGTTTGAATATAGAAAGGAAATATCGTCTTCTGCTAGTCTTTCCAAGTTTGTTCATAATGAATTTTAAGAAAAGGAAATAGTTCTTTTATACATTTAATAATTATGCGTCTTGTAAAATTTATATTTAATGACTCCCTTTTAGAATAAGGACGTTTTTAGTAAGGGTGAAATAAGCTTTCTCTTAATGATAACACACAGCTTGGAGATGAAGTCGTATTGTCTTTTTGACGAGCAACTTTTGTAAAATTTAGTTAGAGGCTAGGTCAATTTAAAGAATGTGATGAAGAATGGGCCTTTACGAGGCAAACAATCCAACACACTGGAAACCAACCTAGCACTCCGCCTCCTTGTCTCATTCCCCTAAGATATATTTTCCTAACCAAAAAAATGGCTCTTATTGTATAATGATAAATTATTCGTTAAATGCCAATAAAGTCCTACTCTTCTTTCTCTTTTTAGTTATCAATGAACATAGTCATTCGTGGATTGCCACGACCTCTTTACTTATACCTAGGTAAATTGACTATCATCTCCCATACGGTCGTTTTCTTATACACATAGACAATTAGTATTACTGCTATATATTCATCGTATCATCGCAGACACGCTCTACAGCGTCATCATCAATTCCCCTTCTACTGATGCTGCTGTTGTCATTGATGGGCAAGTCTATGTACTTTCTCCTTCTGGAAAGAGTAGCATCATATTCCAAGCTAAAGCACCAAGTGAAAAGCCCTATTATTATGCTAAATTAAAGAAAGGAACAAAGGAAATAGTGGAAAGAGAACGTTTTGTGAGATACCCCACGGCAAGAGCATGGACGTTTAATGAATTTTACAATCGTAATTGGAACGCTAAAAAAGTTTTGAATTTTGAGACTGTAGATGGAATTGCGAAAAGCCATAATAGGCGTGATGATAAAGACCTTCATATATCTGGCCAGATACCTACTATACATGTCCAAGCTGATCCAGTCAGTTTAATCTCTATGCATAAGCAATACCTTGAGGATGTTACGGTTATTGTAAATGTTACACACATCAGGTACATATTACCCCTCTCTCTATGTTGTCTAGCCAATTTATTTTACCATTTTGATAGTGCTACTAAAGTGAAACACTTTATGAACGTTGAATTTGGAATCAGCGGAAGAACATCAAGATACTTTAATAAGCTTCCCTACAAGATCAAGATTCCCAAAGAAGACTACAACTTAAGCGGATTTAGACACTTGAAATTACGTTCTGTAGCCAACGATCCTAGCTACATGCGAGAATACATCACAGCTAATATGTTGCATGCAGTCAACCAACCTACAACAAGAGCATCTTATGTTAGGTAGCTTCACTATTTCGCTCCATTTCTACTTTGTTTTGAATAGTGTGTTCTAATCCATCTTATCTTAGACTTTTTATGAATGAACAGCCTATTGGCCTTTATCTCCTTGTCGAAAAATATGACTCGACCTGGCTCGCCAACGAGTTTGACTCTAAAAGAAACGGACAATATAAAAACGGTATCACTTATGAAGGACATGGTGGTAGAACAGAACACAACAGAGCAGACTTTTCCTTTAGGGGAGATGATCCCAGAGTTTTTGAAGAGAGCTCTTTTGATATCGCAGAGGGCCCTAAAGATGGCAACAAAGATTTTGGAGAGTTGGTTGAATTTACAAGATTTATACGAGATCAACATTATTTACAGAGATCCACGAATTCTGTGGCAAAAGCTAGAGCAAGATATGAATGGGAAAAGCGCCTTGACGTAGAAGGCTTCTTGACAAAGTAAGCTCGCTTTACATAAATCCATATTTGACTAATATACGGTTTTTGCTAGCATGGCTATGGAGTTTTTACTTGGATTTGCTGATGGATATACTGAAAATACAAACAACTTTTATCTGTACAAAGACCCTGAGCGAGGAAAATTCGTGTACATCCCTTGGGATTACGATTACACCTTGGGCAACGGTCCTTTTGATATGGATGCTATACTAGTGGGAGATTACATGAAGTTTGGTAGAATGACATCATTACCTTTGACATCTGCTATTCTACAAGTGCCAGAGTATCGTCAATTGCTAGAACACCACATTGACCTTATCGCAAGAAATCTTTTAAACACAACAACACTGTTCCCAATCATTGATTCCCTCGCTGCATTTATTTATGACGATGTTCTCTGGGATCAAAAGCTTCCTCGTATAGGAAAAGGACCAAGTTACATCACTGGTGGCCTTCACGCTTTCTTGGAAGGCAAAATTGATCAAGACGCCAGTCTTCCTTTCTGCACAAGTTTCTCTGTCGCTGTTGATTTTCTTGTACGTGTCAACCATCATGTGGACTTTAGATTAGCCGTAGAGGGCCATACAGGGTACAAGTCCTTACTTGGTGTAAAAGAATGGTTCAAGAGGAAGTTAACCAACTACTACAACAGAGTGGATTATATGCCTGGTGTCTTGAGGCAATTGATTCACATATAATAGTCATTGTTTTATTTTATTTATTGGCTTTTTTTATTTCTTAATCTTTATAAACATATTCTTTTATTCCATAATACATCCTTTAATTCAAGATAGAATGTGTATATCCTTTGAATCGATGCTGAGATTTACATAGTGAAAGTAATTGTCATTTAATGTGAATGATTAATTTTTATTTTCAAAACAGAACATCAAACAAGAACTATTCGTTTACACAATTTAATATAGAAAAAGGGAAGGATACATGAACAGGCTTTTTTTTTTATACATCCACCATATCAGTTATTGAGGGCAAACAAAGCCTCCTGTTGCTGGTGCAGCAATCAGTGTAGGTTTATAGCCTAGCCAATCCATTCCATAAAAGTGTAGTGTTATCCAAAAATGTAATGGCAAAGCTTCATGTTGACCAGGTGGTAAAGAGTCGTTTATATTGGGAGCGTACCTTGGAGAACACGCTTTTATAAGATCTACAAAGGTCGTATCGGTGGTGTCCCTTGCTTGGTAGTCCACGTGAATTGGTATTTGAATAATCGAAATCGCTCCAGGAGCAAGGGTAATAGTATCTGGGTTAGGGTCATCATTATGTAACCCTTTTCCTATGACGAGTCCTGTAAGAGCATCCTTGGCTATCACTTGAACTCGTGTTAACTTGGTGGGCACACGGTTTTGTCGATTATCAACTGTTATATTCACTAGCCATTCGCTTTCGAATGCAACGTTACCGACCATTATACCTTGTTTCGTTTCAGTTATCTTGGGTGGAGAAGTCAATGATGCACCTTCAATACGCATTAATGGGGCATGTGGCCAGATGAAGTAAATAGTTAAAGTGATGACAACCAGAAATATAAAAGTAAAAAACACGCATCCTTTTCTTCCGCACCCCTTCTTTCTCGAACGAGATCCATTGCTCTTATTGTACTTTTGTTTTTGGCTTGGTTGATTCCTTGATTGGCCACCACAACTGATGAAACAGCATCCTAACCAACATCCAGAAGGAGTTTCAAAGTCTTCATTTTCTTGTAGCTTGCGCTTCTTTGCATAAATCTCTGATTTATCATAGTGTCCATCCCTGTGATCCTCTCCAGCTCTGTCCTCCTGATCATCTTCATATGCCTCGTCTTCTCCATAATTCCGATAACTGTGCGCTTTCTCATAACCAAGTTCAATATCCGTATGCTCATCATATTCGCCTCCAGGACCAAAATGTGCAGATAAGCCATCACCTCGCGTGGCATGGTAATCAGTGGGGTTTCCAAAGTAATCCTTTGAAAAAGCAGATCGAGTGTCATCAAAGGCCTCAGGCTTTTTATTCGATCCCATAAGTTGGTCATGAATAAGTTTTTTCTTGTCCAGTATCTGCTGTTGCACCAAGGTATCTTGGCTGCCCCATGGCCTTCTTGGCTTATCGCTGTCGAGTGTGAAGCTTAGGACTGATGATGGACGCAGATAAGCATCTAGGTTAAAGTGATGTGGGTCATCAAAGATGGATAATCTTTGTTGATTCGAATCAAGTGGATGTGCTATGTAACATTAGTGTTAAAACATACTTTATTGAGGGCGCTGTGTGATTAATAATAATACCTGAGGATGATTCATAGTTTGGTTCATTGTCATTATAATGTGTAGGAATATCTGAGCTCTTTATAGAAGGTACAGAGAGCTTTTCACCTGTAGGCGTAGGACTGCGAATACTAGGAGCTTTCATAAAGGTCTCTGCAATAGACAGTTTTCCTGCCCCAGGATCTGGAGTGGGGCAAAGGGAGGACAAGGTTGCTGTATGAAGCGTTCTTCCAGAAAAGGAGGACATCGATCTCTCTCTGTATTGTTGAGCATAGGTACTTAGGGACGAATCAGATGGTGAGCTTATACTCGCATTCATAAAACGTTCAGCGACTGAAAGTTTGCCGCTACTGCCTACTGCAGGCAAATCGGATAAGCTTGAATTGTGCAGGTCTAGAGATTTTGTAGTCATTGTTGGCGATACAGCACGATGATGAGCTCTGGTATCTGGCACAAGCTGAGAAGTAGACGAAGAGTGTCCAGATGCCATGAACCGTTCGGCTATTGACAGACGTGGAACGTTGCTTACGGCAGGCGCTGATGGCCTTCGATTATCCTGATGTACTTGAGGTATGCCGGAACATAATGAACGTGAACGCCTTTTATGTGTGTTGCGCATATGGGCATTGGCTAGGCCAGGTCGATTACTTGAAGGGTTTGTTGGTGTTGTGTATTTTTCTGATGTTTTACGATACGAAGGTCGTCGCTTTGATCTACCACTACTTGATTGACTGTCAAGTCCAGTGCTTAGCGTACTGCGCATTTGTGTAGCAACCATGGAATTATTTTATATGAAAAAAAATATAGTATATTACAGATATGTATCAGATGCTGTTTTCTATCAGCAAAGAAGGTAAAGGAAGAAAGAAGGCGGTGTTAGGGGTTGAACGACTAATTTCTTTAAGCTTTTGTTTAAGGAGAAAGTTACAAAACACGCATTTTGCTTTTCTCCCCTTTCTCAAGTCTATCGACTCACTCCCTCTCTGTTCTTACTCCCCCTTTGTTGTCTTTAGAGTTATTATTTTTATTCAACGCATTCAGTTTACATGTCAATAATGATAATTAACTCATAACAATGACATCTAATATGTTCATCTTTGGACCTACATAAAGGGGAAGCTGCTTGACATAAGGGTGGGAAGAGTTTTTAGCCATGAAGCTAATGAATCTTAATCCATTTTTAACAGCAACCGGCTCTTGAATTTTATTGGTCAAGCTATTTTAAGAAATTTAAGGCAATGGTTGAAAATGACGAGTGGTAGGTGATTTTTTCTGTCTATACAGACTATATGATCTCTTTTTATACCAACTGGATCCATGATTCCAGGTATATGAATTGTAGTGCTATTCAAGCCAACATAAACCCACCTATGATCTCCGAATGACCATCCATTACTATTACAACAATGAAGATACTTGAATAGCAGCAGAAGCCATATTTCCTTAAAGAAATGTATCCAACTTTATGTAATCTAAGTAACAGCCAAGGTAAAGACTTTTATAAATATATGCTATTTTTTGGCGTCTATTATAGTCATTTGTGGCTTCCGAGTAAATAACGATCAATAGTATTTAAGAAAGCTCTCATATCAAAATTTTATGGAACAAAAACATAAAAAATTGCATACAACATATAAAACATTATACTAACATAATAAGGTTGCTTTATATGTCATCTCTCTACTGATCAAATAAACTCTTTATTAATAGGTTCTAGTCTATTTAGTTAATGTAGGCACAGACAATAAAAACACTTTAAGACCTCCTGAAAGTAATTCATTAAAGGTGCAGCTGTATTCACTGTTGGCAACTGCTTTAACCTGACGATTCAAAGAGTTACGTATATTGAGCTTTCCTTTACAGCTTTAGGTACGTGATCAGTTTGAAAGTTACCCTATCGTCAATATAAGAGTCCATATAAAATAGCTTTATGACATTTCCAGTGTCAAAGAAAGGCTGTATTAAAAGTTGCCTAATTCTTTAAAAAGAAAGTATTTATTGTCCTCTAAAGAATCAAAGTAATGAGCAAACAATGGTATCGATTCAGAGCTTGCTTAGTCAGAAAGATCCAGTCTATGGATTTCTCATTGACAGTAATTTACTTTACTATCAATAATGCTAGACTTGTTATATTTTTCATTTATGTTTATTTTTAGTGGCAAAAGTGCTTGTTGTACGACTGTACCCGTCTTGAAGAAATAATTAGAAGCCAACCAATCAAAACGACATCTATAATTATATTTCAAACTCCCAGTGTATCTTTTTCATTTCTTTTGTTCTTGAACATGAAGTTATTGTCAATAGCAACATGCTTGTTCACTTTAATGACAAGCTTGGCCTATGCTCAGAATACGGCAACAGATACGGCTACCACATCGTCTACTATTGCTAAATACGGAAATTCATTTAAAAATCAGGGTGGCAATATCCTTCATGATAAAGTGAATGGTACCTAAACAAAATAATAATAACAATACCATTCTAATACTTGGAGGTTAGTTTACATAATATTTTATGGCAACTGGTCTTCACCTCAAGCACAGCAAGAACAAGCGACCTTTATGCATTTTGTCGAAAACATTTCTATCAGCCCTTGGTTTAAGCTTTGTAACATATTTTATTTTTGGCTTTAAAATAACATCACTGACTTCTTTATTAGTAAATCAATACTTTGACAGTTCTGGAAGAACAGTTACTGGCCCACTTAATTTAGCAGCTGCAGTAAACGATGCCGGAAGTCAATCACTCAACTTGACAACAACCGCTCATAAAAAAATTATTGTTGATGCTGTCAATTCAGGATATCTTTCACCTATAAATCGTATCGATAGTAACGGTATCTATATCATCATGGGAGGACCTGACGTAAAGGATGCCGAGTTCTGTACTGCCAATTGTGGATACAATAGCTATGATAATAATTTCCAGTATATGTTTATTGGTTATCCCGGAATATGTCCAAACAGGTACACATACACTTAAAATAGACCCATCTTGACTCTTTCTAAATGAATACCCTCTCTTTTTTAAAGCTGTATGCCACAAGTTAATGTTAAGAGCTCACCAAACAATTCACCAGCTATGGATGCAGCCATCACTATATTCTCTCACGAACTTCAAGACATCCTGACAGATCCAAGAAACAATGCTTGGGTCATCCAAGACAATGGCTCCAATATCGAATTGGGTGATTTCTGCTCCGGCACAGGAACAGTATCCTACCAGTTTGGAAATATCACCCAAGAAAACAGCGGAAGTTACAACATAGAACTGGCTGGAAACAAATATCTTGTACAAACTATCTTTGATCTTGAGACTAAGCAATGCTCTCTTGGTAAATAAAGGGCACTTATACCCAGTCACCTTCACTTGTTAACAAAAAGAAGCAATGGATCATCTTTTTAAAAGAGAAAGACTTGAATAAAGAAATATCTACTTTCTCTTTACCATTCATTTTGTGTATAGAAGTGAATATCTCTCACAGGCTATCAACTGTAAGATAACTGATTGCCTGATTGCTTATCGCGTTAACTATTGAAGCACAAAAGAAAGTAATCTGAGTGCGTTTTATTCTAATGTTGAGATATGTTTATTAGCAAATATATATATATATATATATATATATATACGTAAAGCAGGTATCAAGTCTTGAGCTATTGTAATAAATTACAAATTTACTGCATAGAGAGAAATCATAATGTTATTATTATTATCAATTACAAATTATTCAACATTCTAAAAATTGAACAAGCCAACAGGAGAAAAAAAAATAGATTCATATTCTATATGTTATCTTAATAAGACGTTGGCTGGGAATGGTTGCTATTGGCAACACTCTCAGATCTGGACGCTGGTGGCGAAGTATGCGAAGCATGATGATCCTTTTCTACATTTACCATTGCAAAAGATTCGCCTGAAAAGGGCGGTGGCGGAAGAGGTGCAGAAGGAGCATTGAGAGACATAAACACATCTTTGCTTGATGATGTAATCGGCCTAGGGGCCAGCGAGGTGGAAAAGGAATGAGTCTCTTGTTCCGAAAGATCGCCCGACTGTTTTTGTTGATGTTGATAGTGAGTATGGCGATGCTGCTTTGAATGAAACATGGCAGGTTGAACAGGGGTGATGTTTTCTATTACGTTTTCATCGTAAGCAGTGTTTTCATCTGTTTCTGAAATAAAACTATGTTTTTTGTTCTGGTGATTACTGAATGATCTGACAAGCATCTGACTATGGTGTTCTTCACTGTTATTGGGTCGTTTGTGTCCACCATTACGACTCAACTCCTATAAAACAAAAAAGGGGGCGCTGTTAGATATATATACATAGAGTAGAGTGGCTATGTTATACCTTGTGACAGCTCTCACAGATAGATGTGTTTGGACCAGCCCTCATTGAACTATCATTACGGAGAGCCTCAACTAGCAAAGTGGATTCAATGAGCTCAAAATAAACAGTGAAGGCCTACATCAAATCAATGTCAGTAAGCTCCGCTTGTCATAGTGTGTGAAAGTTACATCAGATTGATTGCCAAGAAACATTGTAACTTTAAATAAATTCATGACTAGATTAACGAAAAATGTCAAGGTTAAGCAGATCAGGGACTTTCTGGCAATGCTGGAAATTAGTCTATTATGCTGGCTAGCAATTGTCTTGGAGCTGTTGATATGTATAAACAATCTGGTAGAACAAAACGTTAATTAGGTGGTCTGTGTGCTGTCAAGTATTCGACTAACCTTCTAACAAACATGCCGCTGAGGAATAAATTGGCTAATGCATCACCGATAAAGTTTAAAATGATGACTCCCGATCCCCTAAAGAGCGTTAGCATCATGTATATCTTGATAAGCCCATATATGTATATACCATATAGCCCAACAAGTAGCGTTATCACCTGGATTTTGCGCCATAATTCTTTCTTGAATGGAAATAAAGGCAAGCTCATAGGGCCAATCAGCAAATCGTAAACCGATGAGTAAAAGGCCAATGCACTTGATTAAACGAGAATAACGATCAAGTTCTAAGATGACTAGTCGCATAAACATCACGGTATAAAATAATATATAAGCTAAATTATGAAATTAGATTAGTAAAAAGAGCTGATTAGGGTGTAAGCTAGAGCATTTACTTATATGCCATAAGCTACATAAGAAGAGTAAGTAATTGATCCATTCAATGACGTTAAAATATCCTTACGATACTAGCAGTGGGAAATAAGCGCAAGTATGTATTTCAAATAAGGGAATGATGCCATATAAAAGTCTGTGCACAAAAAGAACAGTGACTTGCGCCATATTTATTAAATGGCTACGCAAAGAAAAAAAAAGTTAGACGACGTCCCTAAAAGACTAAATTCATTGCTTACATCTTTCCTTTCGTCTTTCTATATTGGCTATAACAGATAGTGAAGTTTCTAACACTCACAAGGACAGCTATCCACATTCCAATGAGGTTGATTCTTAGTACGACTCGCTGGCCATAAGGCGATAATTGTATCATTGTTGAAGGTAAAGTAATGAAGGTATAGGAGAAAATATCATCAATTGAAAAAGGACTAAAAAAAAAAAGGATAACAAGAAGAAAGATGATGCTCACTATAACTTTTTGCAAACTGTGTGTATTTTCAGATTAGCGAGGTATGTCACACGAATGACACCAATAAGGAACAATCCGGTGGGACCATTCAAAGTCATTTCCCCATCCCCGCATTTTCCCTGTCTGTTTCCATGGCAATTTTTGAACCAAGTGAAAGACGGAACCAATGAAGCTTATAGCAAAAAAAAATACTACTTTTTACTAAATACTAAAGATAGCAATGGACCTTTGTGTGAAAATATCGTTTTTGTGAATTTTTATAATACAACGTATACAGAAACACGACCAATCCAAACGCCATAATTTTGAGAAGGTGTATCTGTAGTGCTTTTACTACTGTATTACCAACGGGTTGGTCTAAATCATTTCCAATCATATATCAACTGATAGCCAATTGGAGCGGACTGATAAACGGGTGCCCAGCCCAAAGGCTTCTAAAAGTGTAGTAGTGGCAGTAGTAGTAATTGCTAGATAGATATCTTCTTCTTTTTCTTTTTTTTTCCTACTATCATTGCAATCACCAGCTTTTACTAGATAAAAATCTTGATTGAATTCTCGAGTTTCTACAAAAGGCTTTACGTGGTTAAAGGCTCCGTCACAATAGCAAGAAATGCATGTGAAGCTCACTGGGATTTATACGCAAAAAATCTTTTGAACTGCCTTTACTTGTCATTTTCATTAACAATAGACTTTTTCGATAGTGAACGATGGCTTTTGGGAGCCATTTAACATCAATTGAGCGAACGCCCATAAAGATACTTTCGAATGCCAGCGCAGAGAATAATTTACGTGTTAATAATAACGTATGAGATCTTATTCAATGATTCCATAGTTCTCTACAACGCGAAAACGGTTGCTCTGAGCTCAAATGCGGTCATTCTATACACTTTTCCCAATGTCTTCTCCTTTTGAAATTATTTTTAATTCATCGTTCGATCCCATGGGTGCTATCATTACTAAATGGGCAGCAAAAAAAAAGGAATTGATGACGATAAGTGGCTAGAATAGATCTTTTTGTCTTTAATGAAAATCTCTCTAATTGCATGTAAAACCAACAAACAATGGGCACTACAGCTGTTTTCTAAAAAACAACCTTGTTTTCTCGGGGATGAAAGGGTTCATTTAAATAGCATTTACATAAGCAACGTGGCTTTTGAATTAGAAGTCAGTGAGGTACGACAAGTTTTTGTCATACAATATTGGAAAGAGACGGGAAGGGACAAAGTTCCCATGTGAAATGAGGTGACTCAAGATATTTTTGAAGAAGTGATTTACACTGATAGCATTTTGTGTATACGTTGTACTAGTTTTAATTCCATGATAATTAATTATAATCTTGATTGCGAAAGAAGAGGAAAAAAAGGGGTACCTGAAGCAAATACCGATTGGACGGAGCTTTATTCTAATGTTTTAATTTCCCATAGGGGGATCATCGCAAGAGAGATCATTCGACGGCTAAAAGTAATGGCCAGTAAAAGATCAAGAAGTGAAACTTATTACTTTTAAATACCCGAAAAAACGAATGTATTGCATCACACAGATCATTAGCCTGAATTGGGATTATTGCTATTTTACAGTGTTTATTAAAAAATAAGGAGAGCGCTACATGCACAAAAAATTGACAACAAAGTAGTTGATCTTACAAGCGCTGCCTTGGGTCGCTAACTGTGATTTCATTTTACAATCAAAGCCTCTACCGAATCTAAGACTGTCCATTAATGTAAAACACACGTGATTGGTCTTGACTGTTTGTTAATTCTTCATGAAAAGAAACAAGTAGTGTTTAGCTTGATACTACGCAATGAAAAGCTTTGTTGGATGGCAACATATGTAGTATATGAATGTAGCGCCTGTAGAATCAGCCCAACTTTTGATGAATTTTTTTCGTGCAAAGAACAATTACAGCGTATTCCAGATCAGCTCCTGGCTCTCCAGCCATAGCTAATTTGGATCAGCCATAATTGTTCGCCGTGGGTCACAGTTTGCCAAAGGCAGAAAGCTTTGGGTCCTCAAGCATGAATTTTTTGGTATTGAAATATGCGTTCATGAAAATGATCATGTATTTACTAACTCGCTTTTGGGAATGGCGTTTAGAAAATGCGGTGCAGCAGGCATTTAACTACCGTTCGTACATACGTTCAGTCCCTGAAAAAAAAAAAAAGGGCGGATAACTATAGGGTATGCACAGAAATCACGTTCGAAAGAATCCACTGCAACCCGTGTCCGATTGCTGCAAAGCACGATCAATATATTGCACATGAAAGATTTATGCTAGCGTGTTTACGTTTCACCGGTGTGCAACTCCAAGTCACCACTCATGGCAAGAGACGCCAACAGTTCAAGCAAAGTAACAGCCATGATGAATGAATTACGACACGTTCATGGCAATTTCCAAGGTAATGCCGTGAAACTAGTCTAAAGACCATTACAAAAAAAAATAGACTTTGGGTTATGCTCATATTTTTGTGTCGTCTTGTTAGATTGGATCGTGCATGTGAAGAGCTGTCCACTGCAGATTCGCCTTGTTATGCTCGATTTTGCGGGTCTCTTAACAGATCCAGAAGGTATTCGATTATTCATGAAGTAAGACCAGGATTAATAGCGTGAACATGCCATATTCAGGAAAAATTGAGCAATTAAAAGTTGTTGTTAACAATGGTCATAACATGAGATCTCTTTCGTGACATAGTCTCATCTTAGGCTTCGATGTCAATCTTTTCAATTGTCGAAATGCAAGTGTCAAACGATCAAAATTGGTTTGATTTTTCGATTGTTTTTCTCGGTTCTTTCTTCATCTTTTTATATCGTCAACATTGATTCCCTATTTCTTGAATACTTTTTTTTTTTTTTTTTTTTTATAGTAGATCTTCATCATTTTTACCAAAAAAAAACACTACATGCATTTTCATAATTAGTGGTACAAGCAATTCATTAGACAAACTATACCTACACAACACGAAGCATAACACTGAAGTATAAGAGGAGTATTTCTTTTTTATTCTGAGACAAGAGAGAGTTCATCATTAGAAATAATATCATTTTATATAAGAACAAGATTAGTGCATGAGTTTATCACGGGATAATGTGAATTGGGTATGGCGTGTCTATAAGAATAACGCATTTTGTAGTCAGTCATTTTTTCTTCTAAATCTTAATTATATAGAAAGGCGAGTTAGAATGGTGTTTTATTACATATTGTATGAAAATTGTCCTCAGGGGGTATATTATTTTTGTTTGTTTGTGAAAAATAGAAGGAGATGTACAAACTTGAAGTTCTCACAAGTAGCTACTGTAGCTATAGTAATACGCTTTTTTTTTATTTAACTTGTAATAGTATACAATAATTAATGTATAGTAAAAGAACTCGCCAGAAAATATTACTCTTGAGGCTCTAAATTGTCTTTAGTTTGATTTTTGTTGGGTCGATGGGAGCTCCCTTTTGCCATATATATGCAAGCATGAGATGAAATGCTGACTTTACCAACAATACAAAAGAGTAAATGATGCCCATAAACAAGACAAGAGCTGCAGCAATAAGGTCCAAATTGCGAGCCTTGATGAACGACATTTGTCTAGAGACAGGATAACGATAGGGCAAGTAGGCATCCTTGTTCACAAAAAGCACTTCTTCAATAATATCTGCACCGCGAATCGAACCATTTCGAGAATGAATTTGAATAAGAGCTTTGTACCGCTTTACGTTTTGTTGAATGCTGCCATCGACATCAAGACCTACACGCTTAACCATATCATTTGCTTCTTCTTGACTTAGTTTAGGGTTCAAAAAGTCACCCAAGCCAGTTGCTTTTACATTTTGGGCATTCAAGAATTGATCTCCGTAAAAAGGAAACACGACCAAACGTTTACCTGCATAGAGAGCTTCATACATGGAACCGGCACCACCATGTGTCAAGAAGACGTTAACAGAGGGATGAAAGAGTACGGCTGTCTGAGGTGCCCAGCTGACAAAACGCAAATTTGAGTATTTTCCTTCAAACATATCTTTGACTCGGTAGATCTTTCCAGATGATGTCTTAATCTCTTCAGGAAACGTTTCACTACTTTTACGCGAAGCCCAAAGAAAGCCATCATAGACGCCACGTTCGACATTTTCCATCACGCTTGTCATAATCATCTGAAGATCACTGATACTAGCAACAGCATGTTGACCAAATGCAATGTACAAGATACGTGAATGATTGTCGAGATACTCCTTCAAATCTGGTGTCAAGGGATCGTACTGGCGCTGCATGATGGGGCCAACTCTTTCTACCAAGGGGCCAAAGGGTCGTGCAGCTTCTATACCAAATAAACTGTTCACTAGCTTAATGTTATTCTTGTGCGTCCAAGGTTCGTATTCCAAATCCCTGATATTGCAACCAGCTTCCCGACGTCGTTCGTTTATCCAATCACCAATAGGTTTCATTTGTAAATAAGCCTGGACAGGTATAACAAACATGTCATAGAATCTCTTGAAAAACGACAACCCGTACGTAGTAGGATTCTCCATTGTGAGTACATGGTTATTAATATAAGCAGCTGAAGCATCTACGGGTGGGAAGCAAGCAGGAGTTTAGGAATAGTTTTTTTTCTTCTTCTTCTTTTTCTTTTACCTGGAAATGCTGCATAAGATGATGTAAGAATGTATGGAATATTAGAATCTCTTGCTGCTTCAAAGCATCCAGGGGCAGTTGCAAAACCACAGACTGCGGCACTGATATTTTCCGTTTTAATCATATGGCGAAGTGCAGTGTAATCGGATTTGAAATCATGATAACCACTTTTTAACAAAGTACCAGCAGCATCTAAAATAGCTGTGTGCTTTTGAGCAAAAGCGCCTTCCATATTGGTTTCCTTTCCCTTGAGTATGACTGTATTAAAATGAGGATATTGCTTAGCGTGCTTGGCTTGAATTTCCTGTAGAAGTGTCAGTTATTCCAAGGACAACTCTTTCAATAAAGAATAGCTTACTCTAGTAACATATGTAATACGGTGTCCTCTCTTGCTAAGTTCATTCAAGATTGATAAAACCCAATTGACATGGGATGACCCTCCAAAGGTAGACATGAACATGACATGCTTGGGTTCAAAGTAATCTTCAACCAGTGTCTCTTTACCATAAGAAGTGCCACAGAGAAAAATACTGGCTACTGAGATAACAGTAGCTAATCTACATATATTCAATTTCATCTTGTTCTTTCAAGAAAATAAAAGAAGATACAGAAGACAATGTTCTTGTGTTTAAATAGATGTTTCCTCTGCTTATGAAAACCGTTTACTCTTGCCGAAAACCCTGATGAAGTCCTTAACAATGCACATTAGGAATCCTTTACGCAATATATTAAGTTTCCAGCTGATTTGGGGAGTAAAAGCCGTGGTGAGCTCCGTATTTTTTTTTTTTTTCTTGCCTTACCTTGCCTCTTTGCTTGGGGTTGTGCTATTTCTTTTCACTTTAAATATTATTTCGAAATAAAACAGAATCGATATAATACGAACATAAAGTAAAGAGGGAGGGAGAGAATCAATAAAGTATTACACGACACATTACGTTTAATACAGTCAACCTTTTCCTGGTGTTTTATTTATAGTTTTTCCGTAATACATGAAAAGCACACAATCTGCATAATGTTGAGCAGTAATTGTAGCCTGAACACGTAAATGATCATATAGATTCGAACCAGCTTATGCATCCTTCTTTTTAAAGTTATTTTTACTCTGTCTTTTTCACACAATTCTCATACTTCACACATAGATATTTTACCCTTCTTTAAGGGTCATCTTGCATTGATTAAAGAAATAGAAATACAGTAACGGTGTTTTCATCTATTTAAAGCAACTCCGGTTCTCTTTCTTTTTCTTTTTTTTACCACAGATGTGATTCCTGGGTTGTTTGCTGCTTGAATGCTTTCTTAGAAATCTTGGATTTACCCTTATTTAACCGAACTTGAACCGTTGCTGTAAAGTAAACAAATTAGGGTATCTCCTTTACATAAAATACACGACATAAAATAAAACAGTACAAGTATTATACATCATCATCATCATGAAAAAGGAGGGGGGGTGTTTATTTCGTATTATATATCATATTCTTCATCAGAGTCATCATAATGTCTGCGGTTATACTATAAAACAGTCAACTTCACATGAATCATATAGAATCATATACTTACTACAATACGGCTTGATGTAGCGCTACTTTCCTGTCTGTTGATTTGACCCAAAAGATCAATCAACTGATTTTCAGTTACTTTGCTTCTTAATTGATTTGTTTGAGCCATTCTGATCAGCAAATCCTCTACTGCGCGTGCCTTGTCTGCCTTCACCATCTGAATTCTACCCACTATAAGGTCCATTTAGCCATTATTTTGCATACGTGCTTTTTACGTATATAATCTTACATCTTTCACGAGCTGAATTGTCCAAAATTTGATATAACTGGGTTTGTTGTCAATTTTTAAACAAGGTTTAGACAGAATATATTAAATAAACACGTACCATATTGCGACGCATTTCTTCCATTTGGCTATTAAAGCAAAGTCAACACACAGTGTTTTCTTTTTATTCATTATCATTACCTTTTCTCTGCATCATCTTTGGAGGCCCCTCCAGCACTTGGAAAACCGCCCTATTGAAATTAGTCTTGTCATCAAATAGTTTCATTCTAAACTTTTTTTTTTACCTGAGAAGGTTGAGCACCGCCACTTTTAGCTTGTAATTCAGCTAAACGTCTGGCTCTTATTGCTTGAAGTTCGTCGTCCTCCATAATCTATTGCAGAAAAAAAGAAAGAGCAAAAAATATGTCACCCATTTTTTCTTTTGAGAGAGATTAATTAAAATTCAGCTGAAGACAGCATTTTTCTCTCTCTCTTCATTTTATGGTGTTTGCCCCTTATTGAGCAGAAAGAAAGAGACAAACAATAGTTGCTAGTTACAAAAAAATATAGCACATAAGCGTTTTCAGGCAAATATGCATTCATACCCACTTGATTATTTACTCCACCCTGTCCCTGTGATGGCCATATATGGTCTATCACCCTCTGATGAGCCCTCTTTATTAGACGCACCTATATCCGAAGAAACCAGTTCTCAATCACCAAAGCCCTCAGTCACTTTAACAAAACCTAATTTGACAAGTTCCCTATTGGAATTGCTTACGAGTAAAACAGAGTATACGCTCTATGAAGCCACAGCCTATTTATCCAATCAGCAGACACCTCCACCCTTTCGAGTCATCACTGTTTCAAAAGTAAGAAAGAATAAAGCCCCCCCGACGATCCGAGCTTTAACATTTTGCATAAATATGCAAATTTTTCAATGTAGGATTACGTCTTACCACAGCGACAATCATCTGCCACCTCGAACCTGACAACTCACTCGAACCTCTCACCACTATCACCAGACTCTCCTGTTTATCCAGACGGAATAATGACACCATTGTGGATCAAAAGACACCTATATCATCCGAGCGTAGTCGTTGGCTTTTATGAACTGTGGGACTGGCAAAATGAAACTGGAGAAAGGGCCAAACGGGAGACAGGACCCTTGGCTTCTCAAATACTCATTGATCCTACCGAGAGAGAGTACGATATGAACTTGGCAAATGAAATTAATATGAGAAGGTGATTATTATACGCATATATCAATACCGATTCTAAACTGAATCATTCAGAAAATACTTTCAGGATAAAGGCATCAAGTTTGCAGCAGTCCTTATGCTTAAACAGAGACACATAGGTAAATTGGAGGAATAAAGAAAGTTGGTTAGCTAAGACTTGCCCCACTCTAGATTCTTCAACAGAGGAAAGATTATCTTCAATTAGAAAACAGTGTGGTTTGGACTATAAGAGCTCATTTTTTACGGTATCACCGGGAACAATGAACGAGTTGCAGGATTTTGTAAACAAGTGAGTCTGGAGGAATAGATTTATAGTGGGATAGTGTATTTATATCTTGTGCATTAGTTTATATCGCGTCATGTACGAACCTGCGACACAGTTTTATAGCAACCGTATAAAGAAAATTCGCAAGAAAAAAGCCAAGCTGCCTTCTCCTTCAACTGTTCCCAAAGCAACACTTGATTTTTCAAGTAACGAGAAACAGCCATTGTCCGTCACAGGTTGGTCGCTGCGTTATGATTTCAAAACTGCCTTCTTTCAAGAGTGTAAACAAGAGATTGACAGTTCTTTAAAGTAAGTAATTAAAAAAACGATAGCTGTGATTAGTTTTCTTATCATTCCTTAACAGATCCTATGAAGCTGCATATCACTCAATCGTTGACTTGCTGACATCTTCGTCTTCACCATTTGGACACCACCAGCTGCCCGTTAACAGCAAACGATGGCAGGAAGCACAAACTTTAGTAGACTGTATTAATATCAAGATTTGCAAATCTTACTTGTATTTGAATGATTCAACAGCTGCCTTAGCACAACTAAATGGTCATTTGCACATGTTCCAATCCTGTGCACCTTCTTGGGGTATTGGCGAGCAAACGTTTGAATATTGGGCCAGCCTTTCGAAACAGTAAGTCTATTTGTAAATGAAGCTTCTTTAAATAGTCGTTCAAAAAGATAACACCTTATTCAAGGTATCGCATGTTTGCTGATCTTATTGATGCAGCAGTACAGGCTGGATATAAGATCCCTCTCCCCACAGAATATCTATTATCACCTAATGGAAATACGCCTGGTAGCCCACTGTTTAGCAATACGACAATTTCTAGCACTACCGGATGTAATCCTGGATCAGTCCTCCAGCATCCAGGATTTTACTATCATCTAGCAGCCATGTGCTGTGCAGAGCGAAGAAGACGTTTCCTTGAGCTAGAACGCGCAGCTGGCGGTAATGCGGAGAAGGATAATTCACTTTTAGCTGAAAAACTTGTCGATCACTCTAGCTTGACTATAGAACTGCTAACCAAGAGTTATGAACAGTTCAAACGTTACAGAAATGGACGCATGACACTTTATTTAGCTGCTGAAATTGCTGGAACATATTATGAAACGGGAAAATACGATATGGCTATCAAGTTTTTTGAGAGAATAGGAAAAACGTATCGTAAAGAAAAATGGAATATGGTGCTGACGTCTATCTTGAGATGGTCTCTGCGGTGTGCAAAAGAATTAGGTGCATGGGAAAAGGCAACAGAGTGTTTGATAGAACTCATGTCGGATGAGCTTCCTATGGCTGAAAATAAACGGACTGATATTCAACGAGAGTTTATGGATATGCTATCTAAACAGCCTGAATCATCTGTCACGGAACGATCACCGTTGGTCATACATATGGACCAGATTAATCCTTTCTTAACTTGTCATGTTCAACTCAAGAGTTCTACGAATTTTGTTGGTTCAAAAGTGTCTTACCAAATCATGCTTCAAACAAATCGCTCTTCACCACAGATCCCTTTTAGATTTAATTCTCTTAGGGTACTATTCAATAATCCTCAATACAACACCATCATAAAAGATCTTGGCATAGAGACAGATGTGAAGAATATTGAGCTGATTGATTTTTCCAATGATTTAAAAAGGATTGAAGAAGGCGATCATTCTGGATGGCTCACCACACAATGTGATCTTGGAATTGTTAAAGATCAAATAAAGGTCTTGCAAGGATGTATTGTCCCAGAAAAATGTGGTGAACTCAAGGTAAGAGACCATATATGTATATCCTTATATGAAAACATTAAGCAAGGTACTTGCTGTATAGATCACTGGCATTGTGCTTGATTTGATGTCCTCTCATGGTCAAATAGAACTGAATTATCCAATTGGCCAACTTTCTGAACAACAACCTGCAGCACGAAGAAAGTGGTTAGAAGCATCGGGTAATCCCTTGAGGGACTAGTCCATAAAAAAACAGTCTATTAATGTTGCTTGGTAGATGAAGGCAAGAAGCCTGTATTCAAAATATTAGATGGCCGAGGAGAGCTATCAATTGCAAAGTAAGATAAAAACTCTTGCAAAACCCACGGGGCTCTTACTTTTTTTTTTTTAGCATTATGCAAAAACCACCGAGTATCGATATAGAATTCGACTACAATGCTCCTGCTTTGCTTGATGAGTTATTTGCTCTTGATGTCAAGATAAAAAATACCGAGACGGAATCTATTACTGCTACTCTCTATGCAGAAATAAAGAATGCGGAGGGAATAGGTAGAGTGGGCTATGATTTTGCTAAAGAAGTAGTATTTATATGCTTTGCACAATAGTTGACGACGATTATATCGCGCTTTTTAGTAGTGAGGACGACAAGGATCATGTAGCTACAAAGGATATGGAACTAGGCACAATTGATTCTGGTCAGACAGTGACCAAAACCATATTCCTTCACGGTGGAAGTATATCAGGTTCTAGAATTATCAACTTGAATGTAAGAATGCGTCTGCTTAAGAAATCTGCTTCTGATTCTTGTTTTATTAGGTAAAGTATACAGTCATCGGAAGGAATTTTTCTGAAGTAGTAGAAAAATCAGAGTCAGTTCGCATTCCTTTCATTGCACCGTTTGACGCAAGCTTTGAGCTGTGTTCAATAACAGAAAGACTTGAAAAGTCTATAGGAATTGATCTCGAAAAATCTGAAAAGTGGTTGTTAACTGCATCATTTCGATGCTTCTCTGCGTGGGATCTGGAAATCAAAAGCATAGCTATAGAAGAGGACAAGGTATTATATTATGGAATCTATGTTTGGGGACAGCTTCTTATTTATATGTTAGACATTTTCTCATCCATACACATCTTTATCATTAATATCAAAAATAGAAGACGTAGACGTAACCAGTAAAGTATACTTCATTTGAAAGAACTTTAGCTAACATATTTGTATGAAAATACAGCTTGGAAAACGGGACACATATATAACGCCAATTATCTTTTTAAGCTCCATACTACTGATTTGACAGAAGTGCAGCCTTCAGTACCTGCTGGTCACATAATTATTACTTGGAAGAGGTAACATGGACAAGCAAACTTACAACTTTACTAATCATCATCAATACACAGGTCAGGAGTAGAGAATGAGTTTTGCAATTCTCTTATTACACTTCCATCTCTACAACTGCAGCAACAAAACTTGGTTGTTGTAGCAGGTAAGTCAGCTATATAGCGGATTTTTCTGATAGACTAATTCTTGTTGGCAGATGTTCCTGATGAGATATACCTTGGTGAACCATTTACACTATCCTATATCATCTATAACCCCACAGAACATATCGCTGAATATACAGCATCGATTGAACTAAGCGAAGCGTTTGTATTTTCTGGATACAAGCAAGTCAAAGGTCAAGTTCTACCTTTATCAAGAACAGTATATGATTACACATGTTATCCACTTTTGTCTGGAAAAGTTAAGCTTCCAAAGCTTAAAGTCATCGCCATGCAACAGCAGAGCGGAGAAAAGGAAATTCCTGTGGAAATGGTTGGCACTGGCGTTACATTCACTCTTGGAAATGATTTACAAGCAAGACAAAATAACGTGATGGACCCACAGCAGCAACAGTTTATATTTGCATTTGTGCGTGCAAAACGAAAGCTTTGATTCGAGTAGAGTGTTTAGAACTGTGTTACTTAATAAATCGCATACATATTTTCATTGTTGTATAGCATAATACATTTATTCGTTTGAGTAAATGATTCAAGAATCTAAGCTTTATGAAAAGGATAATAATGAATACACAGATTCAGTCATGTACCCTTTTTTATTCACCTTTAATTCAGGTCAATATCTAAACTTTTTTCATTCCATACATGAAATTAAGAGAGAAAGGTTCTCTTTAAGTTCTTTTTTTTTTCCCTTCTTCTTTCTGGTTAAAAAGATGAAATTTTCTGCGGAATTTAATGCAAGAATCAAAGAACCATGGAGGGATTCATATATGGAGTATGCAAGTCTCAACAATTTACTAAAGGCCAAGACAACAGACGAATGGGACGAACAATGCGAATCTGAATTCAATGCCTGTTTTCTAACTGAGTTAGAAAAGGTATACTGCTTTGTGCAGATCCATCTAGATGGACTTGTCAAACGCATCAACAACTTTGACAAGATCCTTGAAAGAAAAAATGACTTTATGATGAATATAAAGTATGAAGCTATTGCGGACGATATTGCAGAAACGCTGGTCGACGTTGACGAACTGGCAAAGTTTCACAGTCTTAATGTAGAAGCGTTTGAAAGAATCGTCAAAAGACATGCTCAATACGCGGAACATATCCAACAAGCTTTTAATTTTGAAAATGCTCTCGCAATATATCCATTATATAATCAGCGATTTGATCCACTGCTTGTTCTTTTATCAGAAATGTATACTTTATGCAAGCGCAAGGGGGAGCCAGAGGTAATGGATAAAGTTGCAGATGAACCTGATCAAGTAGAGTTTGAAAGAGAAACAAAGAAATATTGGGTTCACCCCGACCATATTACAGAAGTTAAAGCCATCATTTTACTACATCTTCCTGTTCATGTGCAGAGCCAAGGCGAGTCATACAAAGCAACTGATGCAGCTGTATCAAGCGTATATTACGACAACAAGTCATTTGATATGTACAAGCAAAAGTTAATTCAAAAGAAAGGGTCTGAAATTGTCCGTGTCCGTTGGTATGGAAACTGCGATAGCCTTAATGACGATGTTTACGTGGAGAAGAAAACGCATCGGGCAGAAAGGCTGGAAGGGAAATCCGTGAAAGGCCGTATTAAAATCAAGGGGCAACAAGTCAATGACGTTATGAACGGACGTTACAACATGGAAGAATATGAAGACGAAATGAAAAAGAAAGGCACTTTAGATAAGGAAATCATAGAGCGTAGATTATTTATAGCAAAGGGTATACAATCATTGGTTATGAACCGCAAGCTGCAACCGATATGCAGAATATTCTATAATCGTCTAGCCTTCCAATTACCTGATGATCAGAGACTTAGGATCTGCCTTGATAGCAACTTGACTTTTATCCGTGAAGATCATCTCGATGGAAAGCAAAGACGACTTCAAGATAGCTGGCGTAGAGCTGATGTGGATATAGATTACCCTTTTCACAGTGTTGATGAAAATGATATATTACGCTTTCCTTACGCCATCCTCGAAGTCAAGGTCCAGAACCATTTGGGACAAGAAATACCTAGTTGGTTATCTCGTTTGTTAAATAGCGACATACTTCACGAAGTACCTAATTTTTCAAAATATCTTCATGGTGTAAGCCACTTCTTTAAGGGTATTGTGAATGAACTACCACCATGGCTTTCTCAACTTGACCAAAATATACGAAAACCTGCTGGCTCTCGTGATGGGATAACAAGGTCACAGAGTTTTAAAGCTTTATTTAACGGTAGACATAGACGCTCACTGATGCAAAATGATGAAAAGAATAATAATGGTAGCCTCAAGATACAGGTTGAAGAATCGCTTTTTAAAGAGAGACTAGAATCAATCAATTGGGGGTTTGACAACACCAATAAAAGGGGAAGGCTTGATGCACCTATTTCAAGTAGAGTGCTTATAAACCGAGAAAACAGAATTCATGGACAGCTTGTTGATATACCAGAAAAAACAGAGCTTACTGATGAACCAGACATCGCATCTAGACAAACGTTTGTATCTCGAATGGTGCAAAGATACAAGGAGAGAAGAAAGAAAGAGAAAAATGACGAAGAAAACCCTTCGTCAGCGGGTCCCTCAGCTCCTGTAAGAACCATGACAAGATACTCATCTTTCCACCCAGCGAGGCAAGACCCAAAGGTCTTTTTTGCCAATGAACGTACATTTCTCACTTGGCTTCAATTTTGCGCCGTGCTTCTTACTATTGCACTAAAGCTATTAAATACTGGCGATGGTATCACACGTATAGTCGGCACCGTCTTCCTCTCGCTATCTGCCTTCTTATCTATGTAAGTCCACCTTATGCTTCAAGTTTCGCTTTTTTTTCCTAATACTAACGGCTATGTAGGTATGCCCTTATTCGTTTTCATTTTAGAGCATTTCGGTTACAAACTGGTCGTACAGATCTTCGCCTCGATGACATTTACGGACCAGGTGTATTGTGCGTATTACTTGTAACAGCTCTAGCTTTCAACTTTTACGTTCGTATTCCACTTTTATTCTCTGAAGAAAGAACAAGAATTCTCCCAAATCCGTACTAGACTGCCTTTATATTACATTAGGGCTCATGATATTGAATAAACTTATATTGATTTTGACTATAAATTAGCAGAAGCACTAATTTCAAACATGTACAATCAAGGAGTCAGTTCTCTTACAATAAAAACCCTTATAATAATAATACGATTTTGTCACATATAATTCTGAAATATTGACACTTGAACCAAAAGAAAATATGGTAGAACAAACATGCTGAATCACTTTAATTGTTTATTCTAATAGAATCCAGAATTAAGTTGTTATTATTTGAGTCAATTGATTTGGAATTGATTGGATAATAGAAAGATTAAGTGAAGAAAAGGATAGGCAAGAGTATCTTGTAAAAGACGGACCCGTCTTTAGTAACATTCTGCCATGTCCTCTTTCTGTAGATCATCATTAACATTTCTAACTATTCAATACAATTTGAGTCTATATTATGGTATGTCAGTTTCAGACCAAGCCTAGAAACACTCCCTTACATCTGTTCTCCTGGAGTGCTTCCTTTTTTTTTGCTCTCCACTTGTTTCTGTAGTTTAATTTCATTAGAAAATATGGAATAGGAACTTGTATTCAGCGATTCATATCTCTTTTGTTGACCAAAATAGGCTCGCTGCTAATAATGCAAAGTCTTAAGGTACATCTTTCATTGAAACTTGCATAGCATGCTAGATAAGAAAATTTGGTGATCAAGACAGCTTCTATCAAATATGAACATTTCGAATGCATGTCTAATAGCCCCTTCTCTCACTTAAGGCACCTTATCCTTCTTTAACTGCATCAAATATATATCTCGTAATATTTTAATACAATGCTTATATGCAATAAGGGCTTGTTTACACGATTATTTCTTTGTCCTTGGTATACCAAGAATTAGTTTACATATAAATCTCCCTCTGTTATGCATGTGTCTACTGTATTTCATATAGCGATAGTTCTTGTATTAAACAAGTATTCATCGATCAAGCCTAGCACTTGACGAATCGTACACTCTTACTGACAATGCTACAACCCTTTTATTATTATTTTGACTGCATATAAACAATGAAAATCAACACTTCAACTCATTATCGCAGAGAGGGAGAAGAGAAGAGAAAGAGAGGTCAGCACACCACCTCTTCTTTGAACATTAAGTGCGTGACTCTTTCAAGGCTGACTAATGACCATTTATCAGGCAGAGTACCTATCAAACTGCACGTATTGCATCAATCTCCTTATCAAATGGGAACGTGCACCTCTTCACTGTTCATTGTTAATTGTTGTCTAAATTGGGAAAGACGTACAGTTGGTTTATTACTGGTCGTGCATGATAAGATCAGACCAAGGACTAGTTTCGTTATGCCCAGCTAATATCAATTGCAACAGGTGCTCCTTACGCAAGAGAGTATATAATGGTTCATTTTCTTCATTCATTCAAAACATACCTTTTTTTTTCATTCCATGTCTCTTATCACATCTCGTCTGCACGTCACCAAAGTGACACTCGCACAGCATTTGCTCAATCCTATACGGCAAATGAGTCACCTCGAAAAGCCATACCTTTCATTAAACAATTCGAAGCGTACTATGGCCATAGTTACATCTCTATACGGCAATTTGATCAACAATACGAATGATGCAGTCAATCCACTGATTGATCAAGTCGATGTCACTCGCTGCTGCATGTGTCATCAGATCCTTGGTTCACATGGTTCATCCATGATTTTGAGTTGTCCCTCAAGTAGTAACAAGAGGATGTGCGTTGGCTGCAGACAGTAAGAATAAAATAGTAAGGGTGATTGGTATCTTTTCGTAACCTTCCTCTCTCCTTTCTAGTTTCTATGGCAAACACTGGAAGAACCCTAAAATCGTTGCCATCATGAATTCATGGATAGTAGCAGGGAACGACGACGTGTTTTGTACAGTTGTTAGTAAAAGTGGAAAAAGAAAGTTTGATTATAACAGTTACCTAAGCCATATAATTACGGCCCATAACAACGATTTTATAAACAGCAACGAATTACATAGAAAGGTTAAAAATCTTCACAGTAACATGAAACAAAGACAAAAGAAGAATCCAAACTATAAAAATCAGCATAAAGTAGCTACCATAAGCGAACTAGAAGAGATTATAAAGAGCTCAAATGGGAGATGTGCTGTCAGTGGTGCAATAGGCGCTTGGGTACACGGAATCACTTACAAAGAGCTACTTTTAACTTTGGACCACTACGTACCTATATCAAAGGGAGGGAGCTTCGACATCAGCAATCTGCAACCTATTTTAGGGTGCTTGAACCGAGTCAAGTCGAATAGAAGTAATGCTGAACTATGTCTATGGTTAGAAAGATTTAAAAACTCTGTTAAAATTGATAAAATCAGGTTTTATTGATATTTTAATCAAAGTAATACAATAGTCCAAAGGTCAATGATATAATAGACTTGTACTTTAATTGAAGTCAATATGGGGTTATTCTATCAATAAACGGCTTAAAGTCATTTATCCGAAATATCTTCCGAAGAAGAGAGGAGGGGGGTAGGTTAGACTGAAAAGAAATAGTACTTGGTAAATATGCATGCATGAGACAGAAAATGGTATTATTATGTAAACATTGATGATGCTTTAATTTAAAAAGCCTACCAGTAACAGATGAGGAGAAATCAATCAATTGATTAACATCTATCAAGATAAAAAGAAGATCATAACAAACCAAGCCTAGCTTTCTCTTTAACTACCAACGATGAGTGAAATCATTTGCACTTTTAACCTTGATAACAAAAATAAGGACCAAAATTGCATCTTGTGAAGACAACAAATGATCATACTTTTTTCATTTATAAAAGTGAGGGGGAAAGGGGTAAGTGACAAATAGATACGATTGGCCAACATCCTTGTCAATCAGGGGGGGGGATACAATTGATAACCATAGTGCTTTAACTTTTCTACTTTTATGAACTTGGATGATGTATTTATAATAGTCATCAATGACGAATTGGCTCATATGAAAGTACTATAAAGTATATAAAAAGGGATAGAAAAAGTTTATAGCATAAATAAAGAAAAATGATAAAGTGTTGTGTCAATACTACAACAACAAGTTACTCCTTTAATTAATGCGTACGTATACAACAGAGACGAAATGAGATATAAAACCAAAGCCTATTTTGAACGCATTGATTTACTATAAATACTCTCCTTTTTTCTCTCTTTAATTAGCGGTTAGCAAATCCATCATCTTTCTTTTTCTCCATCATTCTCTCTTCTTGTACAAGTAGTCCCTTTTTTTGTATCCTTTTGAGAAAGTAAAACTCTTTCATTATTTATTCTTACATTATATGAAATACGGACAAGAGCTGCAGCAAAACATATTTGCTCCTTGGAAACTATCCTATGTCGCTTATGATGGTCTCAAGCACGAATTAAAGAACCGTCAACTCGATCACGGCTGGACTGCAAAGGATGAGGAAGAATTCATTGAAATGCTAGATAATGAACTATCCAAAGTATATGATTTTGTCAATGCGAAACTCTCAGAGATAGACGCGCGTATCCTTTACTGTGAACGAACGATACAGACACTACAAAAAAATCCTGCAATGGCCTCTGACGCTAATTATAGCATAATGGACGAAGCACTTACCGAAATTTTATTTGATGTAAATGATCTCTCTCGCTTCACCCGTATCAACTTTGTCGCCTTTCAAAAGATTTTAAAAAAGCATGACAAATGGACAGGACTTCAATTAAAGCAGGCCTTTGTAGAAAAACTGAGAGAAAAGCCTTTGGACAAACAACGGTTTGATGTTGCTATTATTTACATATCTGCACTGCACGACATTTGTCGCAATCGTGGAAAGAAATCTATAGATGATACTGCATTTGAAGATCAAAATGAGTTTGAAAGAGCAACAGCAAAGTACTGGATTCACCCTGATAATATAACAGAAGTAAAGGCAATCATCATGCTACATTTACCAGTTTACATCTACAACAAGCAAAAAAAGTGGGAACCAGTAGATTCGGCTATCTCTAGTGTTTATTTTGATAACCCAAATTTTGACCTCTATACCACTCGTTTACAAAGAGATGAAGGATCAGAAGCTATTCGATTTCGATGGTAAAAATATATATATATATATATATATATATATCTATTTAATAAGGCTGTACTAATCTGTTTATTAGGTACGGCACAAATGATAAATCAAACATTTACATTGAACGAAAGACACATCATGCTTCATGGTTGGATGGAGCCTCAGTCAAGGATCGCTTTAGGTTGAAAGAAAGCCAAGTGAACCCGTTTGTTCAGGGCACCTTAACAGCAAACGAAATTGCTCATAGCTTTATTCAAGCCAATACAGACAAAAGTACCGTTGATCACGTTCATTTTGTTGCCAGTGGTATACAACGATCGTTTAGGGAACGGCAACTTGAACCCATGCTTCGAGTGTATTATAACCGCACAGCATTTCAATTACCAGATGACCAACGATTGCGAATTTCTCTGGACACAAACCTTACTTTTATCCGTGAAGACCATCTTGATGGCATTCGACGTAGACAACCTAGTTATCATTGGCGTCGTAATGACGTAGGTATTGATTACCCATTTCACAATGTAAAACAAGACGATTGTCTTCTTTTCCCGTATGCCATCCTCGAAACGAAACTTCAGACGCATTTGGGCCAGCAACCGCCTGCATGGCTTACATCTCTTGTTGAAAGTCACCTGGTACATGAAGTACCTCGGTTTTCCAAATACCTACATGGTGCATGTCACTTTTATCGCGATCGATTGGCTCTGCTTCCCTGGTGGCTATCTGAATTAAACGTAGACATTCGTAAACCTAGAGCCGAAAATATAGGACTGACCCGGTCACGTAGCTTTAAGCCCTTGATTGATGGCAAATATCGAAGGGCCATGATTGAAGAACAGGAAAAAGCAAATAAAGAAGCAGTGGTAAACAAGCAAGCCGAAAGGACATCTGATCGCTCACATAAAAGTTCAGAAACTCAGGTCAATCTACAGACCTTTGTTCAAGAGACATCAAAGCAGCTTCAGGGTCTACCGCCTGTTCCACCTGCAAAACAAGAAAAAAGGAGCCAAGCGTCATCTTCATCACAAAGTACATCCATTCTTCATAAATTATTTGCTAAAGGGAACCATGACCTCGAGCTTGGTACCAAGGTGGATGAGACCAAGAAACCAAAGATGAAAGTGCGCGTAGAACCCAAGGTCTTTTTTGCAAATGAACGTACCTTCATTTCATGGTTACAGTTTTGTGCTTTACTTTTGACTGTTGCTTTAAACTTGTTAAATTTTGGTGATATGGTATCACGTATTGTTGGTGGTATCTTTATTGGACTGGCTGCAGGAATTGCCATCTATGCACTGTATCGATTTGAAAAACGAGCCTGGTTAGTTGCAATATGATTGCATTTATTATATATATATCTCATTTATTTTTATAGGATGATCAATCATCGTATCGATGGACGTTATGATGATCTTTGGGGTCCGGCGTTACTCTGTTTACTTTTAGTGATTGCTCTCATTGTAAGTTATTCATGGATTGAATACGAATCTGTTGACATTAATCCCCTCCCCCCTTCTTTTATTAGGTCAATTTCTATTTGCGATTCAAGTAATTTAAATAGAAATAATACTTCAACTATTGTAACCGTTTGCTTCTTTTTTTTTTTTAATAAATAATAATGGTAATTTGCTCACTTTACATTTCTTTTTTTTTGCAAAGAAAGTAAAAACATTTATTTTTTTTTAAAAACTAACGCTATCAATCATTGTCCCCAATGCCATGACAATGTTATTACCCATGACTGCCTCAACCTTATCTTCCAAGTGACGCTTGGGATCCTGTTTACCCACATGCCTTGTTTTGAGTTGTTCAGGTGTCATTGTTAATTCTTCTTGTACAGACTTGTTGTATGCTTCTGCTAGTGTCAACATGCTGGCGACGCTCTTTTCATTCATTTCAGTATGTTCAGTAAAGTTCTCTAATGTCAGACCATGGGTCCAATCCTTTTTATGCAAGTTGAGTAACATTTTTTCTTCTAATTCATTCTTTCTGTAGTTAATAGCAATCGAATAATAATGTCTGTTTAAACCGTGGATTAATGCTTGAATAGATGGCTTGTTTAAATGACCAATATTTGAGGTTGTCTGACGTGGTTCTTGACCAAGCATGACTGTTTGAGGGTTGATAAGTCGGAATGCATCAATCACTACTTTGCCCTTTACTGATTGAATGGGATCTACGACAACTGCAACTGCTCTTGGGTTCAATTGTTCAAAACTCTAGAAAAAAAAAAAAAAAAAAAAAAAAAAAAAAAAAAAAAAAAAAAAAAAAAAGATTCGTCAAGTACACGTGTCTTGCTTTAAGATTTTATGATCTACCTGTTGTGTATTAATATCAACGCTAGATAACCAGCAGCCAAAACCAGGGTGAGAGTGGTACCATCCAACAACCATCTCTGGTCTACCTGTCTGCTTTAACATGTCCAACATCTTGGTCTGAAAAACAGGGTCGACAGCTTCTACTGAGACACCAGTACCGCTTTGTGGCATAGCGAATACATCAATAACACGAACAGTATAATCGTCAACAAATTCTCCAAGCATCAAACCCATTACTTCCATAGGAACACCAGCACGACCTAATTTCATTGTTAATGCTTTGTTCTTTTGCAGTAAGTAGCTATAATGTACCATGTTTCAACATCTAAAAAAGAAGAATTATTGACGTTAGCATGGCATTTTCTCTTTCATTAGATCAAATACCTTTAAAAGAGCCAAAGACGAAATATAAACCATTTCAGCATTGTCTACAGTAGGTGTATCCATGCCAGGTTGCATTCCCTAACTAAGATTTAGTTGTTTGCTTTTATATACATTCTGTTTAATAATATTAAACCTGTCCTAAACCAGCAGCAGCAGATCCAAATAAACGTTGAAGTCTTTCCATTCTGTAATTGTTTTCTTTAAAGAAAGAAGGCAAAAAAAAGGTGAATAAAAGCGACGCGTAAGTACCTATAAATTCATAAAACTCCGCACTATGACATCCTTTGTTGACAATAGTGAATTTGAATTTTTTATTCTTTTATCAAAATATGCAAAGATTGGCAGCAACTGAAGATTTGACAAGCGTAGAATGGCGTGACACGAATTGGTTAGAAGTAAATACAAGTGCTTGTATTCATAATGTCTATTAACTCTATAGCAATAGAGAGTGGGTGGTTTCCAGAATCAACAAGTAGTGATGGACTATTTCGCCCTTTCACCATTTTGGGATCGACAATGTAATAATCAAGTATTAGCAATGCAGACTCAATATAATGACCTAAGGCAGCCATATGAAGCTACTGTGCAGGCTCTTCGGTAAATCAAGAGATTTAGAGAGCGATCTATTTGCTAAATAGAGTTTTAGAAAAATGACAGGAATTGAGTTTGCCATAGTTCATGAACAACCACCTGTATGGGTTATTCAAAAGAGATACCGAAGAGGACCAGCAGAAGATGATGTCAATCCGATTGCTACATATTACATTATGGGAGCCAACGTATACCAATCACCTACAATATATTCTGTTATTGCTAATAGGCTGGTAATATACACCACCACTGTACACTTTGTATATCTCTTGTTGACTTCTTTGTAGTTGACCAGCTTATTTCATGTAAATAGCGCCTTTAAAGAAACACAAAAAATGATGACATTCCATCCTTCCAAGGGTTATAATTGGAAACAATCAAACGCAGATCAACAAAAGAAATCACCAAATACGGTGTTACGTGCACAGGAAGCATTGGCACTAAGACACTGGATGGATAGAGCCATAGAAGTATCAGCGATGAAAGTTGCTCAATCACGACAAGTAATAGAGCAAGTGGAACAAGAGGATGTATCAAAATTAAATGCAGATATACCTGCAATAAGAGGTAAGTCTGCACATACAGCTATATACATATAATATTTACTCTCCTTTTTATAGAAGATGGAAAGCGTCCAAGAAAACGAAATGATGAAGGTAATCTTGTTAATCGTAAAAAGAAGAAATAAATCCACTGTATTATCCAAGTCAGTGAAAAAAGTACTGTGTCAAAATAGTTTATTTGGGATGCAGTAGAAATATATAAATGATGAGTGGACAAGATATGAAAAAAGAGAGGGTGGTATATAAACAATGTTAATATGTATCCTACTTTAGAGTTAGAGACACATATCATCTATCACTCTGACTTACCAAAAATCGATCCGGCATTAACACAGGAGCTATTAAACTCCAAATGTACAGACCATAGCATATCCATCCAGACACGACCTTAACCCAAACAGCAGTGTAGCTTTGACCAATACGGATGAGCGAGTCATCTTGAGAATTAGGTTGTTCTGATATGATTGTATTCCTATCCCAAGAAGTTTAGAGTAGAGCTTTATCTATTTTTATTTTTCGCTTACCAGTTGGTTAAAAGCATAGCAACGTACATTGCTGCAATTGCAAAAGTAAAATGGAAAAAAGAGTAGTTGTATACAGCTCCATAACGTTCATCATCGCGTTCATCGTCATCATCATCTTGATCGTCATCTTTGTATAAAGCAGATCTCGGAAGAGTTCTAAAATAACTTAATAATAATCGGTCATTTATTTTATTTAGCTTACCCGTTTTCTACAGCAGCTATTAGATGCTCCCTGGATGAGCTTTCAGTGACTCCTTCGACGCCTATTTCAACAAGAAAAGAGTATAATTAGGTATTATCCTTTTTTCTTTTTTCTTTTGACTCTCACCCTGAGTAGCTGCTCGACTTGTAGAATAGGCAATAGCCAAAAATGTAAATAGTGCACCCAAGACGATCGATGTTGTTTGAGGGCCCTGAGATTTTCTCAGAGGGTTGCACTCTTTATCATTAGGCTCATTTGCCACAGCAGACAAAACAAGATAGGTACAATAGATGACCACAATGGATGATTGTGATAAGCCAGATCGATGATTTGCCTCTTGTACGGAAGGAGTGATGCATAAAAAGGTGATTAACAGACTCAAGATCACATTGAGAGTAACAAAGAACTGGTTTAATGAACATCCATTTGGCGTAAAGAACCCATACATGATACCTGTCAATGTGATGGCAGCCGCATACAAGAACAGAGTACCTCCAATCAAGATATATTTCCATTTATCAGAGTATTCCATATTCTCTAAACATCTCTCGGTCCAACTGTGTGCAAAATCAACAAGAAGTATAAGACCAAATAAGATAAAGATCGCTGCTCCGGTAAGAGAGAAATAATTGCCCCAGACTCGAAAGAACTCATTTGGTATAAAAAAGGAAGCTACCAACAAGAGCATCCAGCACAAGACTTTGGGTCCCCACCAACCATTTTGAATGGATGACCTAGGTTGTCCACTGTTGCGTACGCCCAACAGTAAAAGCCCCAATAAGGCATGAAAAAGGACAAGCGCGAAACATGTGCGATGTACCTAAGTTCATTAAGGATATGCATATAAAAATGAAAAAAAAAAAAAGCTTACTGCAATTATTCCATAACAAGATCCTTCAGTACAGTTGAGCTTCAAATAATCAAGAGGTAGCTTTTGGATCTGCTTTATAGCCCAATTCGATAGCATAAGCCAAGCGATCTAATAAAAGTTGATCTGTTGATAAAATGATGAATATAATCTCCTTTTCTCTTACAATAGAATTCAATAAAAAAATGATCTATAAAGCATAATGAATATAAAATGATCAGTTTATGAAATATATATCTTTACTGCGTAGCCAATACGAGTTGCCACAGAGTTGTTGCAGTTGCAGCTATTTAAAAAAAAAACTTGGTACTCTTGTCTTTATTTTTCTTTTTCTTTTTTATACCTTTTACAAGCTAAAGAGCAAGCAGCTGCAGAGAAACAACTGACAACCCATGTGCCAAGAGAAGTTAATGCAGGTAATGCCAAGCAGCTTAATGCGGCACCCATATTTTAATAATAAAGAAAAAAAAAAAAGCAGCATGAACGATAAATTGTGACCCAGCAATTTATCTTTTTTTTCTTTTCAATGATTCTATCATACAAGAAAGATATCCTAAAGGGGAGCTGAACATAAATATTCTTGTTTTTCTTTAGTCTTATGGGAATTAGTAAACTATCACATTTTGTAAAATCATATCCAACCTTGTCTGAATCAGTCTATTGGAAAGTCAATTCAACTCATAATAATGACACATTCATCATTGACGGCAATGCATTTGTATATAATTGTGCTTATAATCATCAATCATATTGGATATATGGAGGCCAATACAATACAATTGCAAATGCTGTCAAAAGAACAGTACAAACCTTGAAAAGGGCTGGCATTACCTTGATCTTTTTATTCGACGGTGCACTTCCAGCAGATAAGACAGAGACAAGGATCAAGCGACATCGATCATATATCCAGCGTTGTGCTACAGCAATGTCAAATCTCGATTCCATCAATAAGGTCATCCTGACTGATTCTAGTATGACTCAGCATATAACCGGACTATTCTTAATACCTCCACTCACACTCGAAACCATCATTCAGACACTCCGAGAACTAGACGTGTACGTAAAGATATGTGAGGCAGAAGCAGATGGAGAAGTCGTAGCTATGGCAAAAGAAAAGAATGCTTACGTTGTCTCTCAAGATTCAGACATGTATGTGTATCCTGAAATTGGTAAAGGATACATTCAGTTGGATACGTTAAAGGTGCCTGTAGCTGAAGAAGCAAGCCACAAACAGTTGTTTATATCAGCCACTGTATTTCATCCAGATCGTCTCGCTGTCTTACTCAAGATAGACCGATACATGTTGCCTTTGATCGGCACACTCTTGGGTAATGACTATCTCGATGGTACTGTATGTCGTCTTGCTATTCAAGAATGGTACGGTAAGGGTATACAGTCAGCCAAGAGTCAGCGTGAATGGCCAAAGATAGTAGCAGAGTTCATAAGGATGAATAGCCAAGGAGATGTTATCAAGAATGTCACGAGAGCACTTATGCCTATTATTCAAAAGCATCAAAAACGTGATGATCCAGACATGATTATTGAACTTGAAGATTGCATCAATAATTCAATTCAAAGATACGATCAAAACAGTCCATTGGTGAATAAGGACAGCTGTTTAACAAATGCAACATGTAAGAAGCATCACATAAAGCCAGCGCAACAAAAAGAAGCGTGGAGTAGGCAACTTATGGATGTGTTGGAAAACCAAACGTTCTGGACAAGTATATTCCTTGAAGACGTACAGAGAAAATCGAGCTGGGCTATCAGCCAGGCATTGAGACAAGAAGTATACAATCATTTGGGGGAGTATATGCATGAGCAACAAATTATAGAATATGTAAGAGAAAAGCAGCATTTAGAGCCGATTTCATTTGCTTGTAAGGAAAGCAACAAAATACAAGATAAAGAATCACGTTTTATTAAACTACACAAGAGCGAAAAACTGCAAGTATCTGATATGGATAGTGGAGTGTACCATCTGATACTATGCCTTCGATATATGATCTACTACTGTGCACACTCTACTGAAGAAGATCAGTTAAAAAACCACGAAATCATTGGTATTATTGTGGCTACACTCAGGTCATTAGCTCCTACTCTTGGTTTTGATGAACATCAAGTACCTAAAACATCAACGGAGACTCTTGTTTTGAAAAAAAGAACGATTCATTTGGCTGCACAGTTTCAAGGTGTGATTTATTCATCATATCTTTTATCACAAATCTTTGGCCTAGATTGTCAAGCACCACTGGCACATATATATAATGGCCTTTACTTTCATTATTATTTGGAGAAAACACAGAATGGATCTAGTCTTGGCTCTATCCTGTCCGACACTTCTCCAGATTTTTTGCAGCTTTTTTTCAAAACCTATAGAATGGTCATAAAAGACTTTAGGACTGAAATTTTGGATGTATTTGATTATAATATTCAAGATACAAATATAATCTCTACTGAAAAACCAAAAAGACTGAATAAGCAAGGATCTCGCCAGCCAGAAAAGAAAGTGAAATCTATAAAAAGCGTATCTAGCAATAACCTCTTTAGTCTATTAGACACACTTTAACCTGTAAATAAAAAAGTGTTAAAAGCGAGTAGCATATATGTTAATATCAGTTAATTTTATTCAGATATCCTTCATCAAATTTGCTGATAAGTACAATTATAAATAATTAAACTTCAATTGAGCACACGATTGTAATATGACATCTTTCCCGCTCGAGGCAGTTCATAAAGGAAGGATAGTGGTGACTAAAAAAACCCTTTTGGGATCAAGGGTAAAAATGTTTTGGAAGGAATGAATGGGGCCAAGTGTAATATACACTAGTGAGAAGAAGAAGATGGAAGCCATTCTGAGAGTCTTTGTCCTAGGTGAGTGGGCGGAGTAGGCGAAAGCTTAGCGTGATAGAGGCAATCGAGTTCATATAGGATACTGCATATAGTTGGCCAACGGATGCTCCACGAGAGTGTTGTGTTAGGAGAGCGAGGTTTCTTGATAGGTAGTATATTTAAAAGGAAGAATAATGGGTCATAAATGGTTTGGGGCATCATAAGTCTACGGTGCATCTGGAGACAGTGAATGGTATGGGCTTTTGTGAAGGACTGACCAGGGTACCGAGGGCAGGTTTTGTATCGACCACTAGGGAGCCAGCCAAGATGCCAACGTATGCAGCGACTTCTTTCAGACTTGGACATAGGTAGCTATAGGACAGTGTCAAGAGAGATAGTTGGGCGACAGTGCATATGTAGAATGGAGGCATGCGTAGAACGTTTATTGTTGATGTTGTCTTGGCGATATTCTCGTTGTATCGACCGCAAAGAGCGACGATCCAAGGATTCTGGGTCGGGGGAACATCTCTTCCAAATGGGTGACCTAGAGAGCTTGTACCATTGGGAGTGGCTTTGGGGTTGGCGAATAAGTGGAAGAAGATGGTGTAACAGAGCATCATCTGATAAGTACAGTGCCCTCCAAAAAATTTTGTCCGTTTTTAAAAGTCGGTTTTTTTTGTTGCTATTAAAGACTACACAGTAAAGAAAGTGGCCCTTTTGTAGCTTTGTTACAGTTATAAGATAGCACAAATGGTGACGAAAGGTCAGCTAAATTAGAATATCGAAAAAAAAAAATGAGAGCTGTAAAGCAATTTTTGGATTTTTATTGTTCTAATATTTTGTGGGTCAACCACGAGCCTTGATCAGAGCCTTGACCCTCTTTGGCATGGAATCAATCAGATTGTTTATGATTTCTGGATTTAATTCCCTTCAAACGCTCTCCAAAACAACTTCTACGACTTGTGGGCTTCTGGCATGAGGGCATAAAGCGTTAACCCTCCACAAATTTTCGATTGGATTTTAATCCGGTGACTGAGCTGGCCAAGACACCTTGTTTATACCCTTTGCCTTCCTCCATTCGGCAGCAATTTTCGTTCTATGAATGGGCGCGCCATCTTCCATGAGCACAGGATTATTTAGACTTTTGTAAAAGTCTAATAATACTGGCTCATAGACCTGGTTTATGAAGTCGGCACTTGTCCTCATGCCTTTCTTCATAAACACAAGTTTCGACTTCTTTCCACCAGCTATGGAGCCCCAAACCATGATAGAAGTTCTGCCACTTTTGAAGGTTGGCGCCAGACATTCTTTGTTGAACTTTTTCAGCATCTTCCGCCAAACTCTAGGCTGTGAGGACAGCTTGCCAATCTCAAAGCTTGACTCGTCTGTCCAGATCACCTTTCGCCAGTCGTTTTCTCTCCAGTGGGCATGTTTTCTTGCAAAGATATACCTTGCCTTTTGCTGTTTTTCGTTCAAGAATGGCTTCTTGACAGCCACACGAGAAGCATAGCCAAGTTTTTTGAGTTCTTTGCGTATGGTGTCCTCACAAGCCTTAGTGCTGATTAGTTGACTAATTTCTTTAAGAATAGCACGGCGGTTTGCTCGTATCACTCTTCCTAGCTCTCTTATTTTTCTATCATTGAAGAGAGATGGCCTTCTAGACTTAGGTTTCGTCTCTACAGTTCCATGTTTTTTTTTTTTTTTCCATTGTTGATAGACTCGACGTACAGTTCTTTCTGGAATGTTTTCTTCAATGGCAATTTGTGCTGCTGAAACGCGTCTGGTAACAATTTTTTCTTTTGGAGACAAAGTTAAATAAGGCATTTTATGTGCTTATAAGAGAAAAATATATGAAAGAAAGGTACCGAGCATCTATAAAAAAAGAAACTGACTTAAAAAATGGTCTATACTTTTTCTAGACCAATGTACAAATCGCCAATGTTTGCAGTCCTTTCCTCGACTCTAGAACAGAGATTTGGCTGCCGTGCTGAATTTTCGTCATATAATGGATCAGCACCGTCAAGTACTCGGTCGGCCATCAAGGTTCGCTATATCAACTCTCAAGAGAACGGTCTCTAAAGATTATGCACCATCCACATCAAAAAAAAATCCGCTCTATGCCTCCCAATCATGGCAGCTTTGTCTAGGGAGGGTCTATTGGTAGAGTAAGCCCTGATGCAGGTAAATTATCGACTTTCTTTGATTCGTCCAAAAAAAACCAACATCAGTGTCTCAATCTTATTTTCTTTTCGTCCAAAAAAGGTAACCTAAAAATCTGAAAATTAATTTGATCTGTCCAGAAAAAAAAACTAACATTGTCTGAATTTAAAGTGTGACAACTGTATTCCAAATCAGGACGGTTACGCAAATATCACTGGTTCATCGAAAGTCTGAGTCAAGATCGAGCTTTTCTGCAGTTTGCCCTGATCATAAAAAAATCGCTTAAAAACCATATAAAAGAATTGTTGTAGACACGCATTTACATGTTTCTTTGATTCCTTTTATTTATTTTTGAACAATGATACAGCAAACCGATCTTGTTCAGGCGTTAACATGTCTTGTCTGCGGTAATGTGCTTAAAGACCCTATCACGCTATCTTGCGGTTATACCATTTGCTCCCATTGCTTTCCTGTCTTTAATCCAACAACCATAAAAAAATCAATCTTTATATGCCCCGTTTCACATTGCAATGCAATTACTCATCTTTTTGGTCCTGAACTATTACATGACGCAACCATCATACGACTTACTTATATCCTTCAGCGCTCCATTCCATTTCCGGATGTAAATTCAAGTAGCAAATCAAATGACAACGTTATGAAATCGATTATACCCATCTTAAACTGTTCGTCTTGCCATCAAACATATGCTGACCCTACCACGACACCTTGTGGGCACACGTTTTGTAAGTTATGTCTTTTACGACACAAAATTGGACAAAATACATGCCTATCTTGCTCGCGGCCGCTTCCCAAGTATACCAATCTGATGTTGCAGACTCCAAACTATGTGCTATCCAATATCCTCAAAGGCCTTCAACTGACCGACTTCATTCATTGTGATTATTGCGAAACGAACCATCTTAATAACCTTAGCCTGCAAGAGCATGATATACCACTATTTGTCTCTGGAAAAGTCATCTTTCCCGGCCAGCGATGTCGATTATCCTTTTACCCATCATCTATTACAAATCTTCTTTTGTCTCTTATACCTTCCAGTCGGTATAGCAATCTCTGCTTAGCCTCGATTCACCGCAACCGTCCGGAAGTGGCACAATTTGGTACAATCCTACAGGTGATTAATTTTGAACAAAGTGACGATATTGTTTTTCTGGATGTTGAAGCTACAGATCGTTTTAAACTTGAACATCATAAAGAGGTGGGCCATTTAACAGCCGATTTGGTTATCCTGCTCGAATCAGATACACAAAAAATGCTTGAATATTACAATATGTCGTCTGATCAAGAGGCGCTACAAACCAGATTAATTCAATATACCACGGATCTAGCAAGGACAATACTTCAGTTTATCAAACACATTGGACAACCTTCAACCATGTCGTCCCAAGTGCTTCATGCTCAAACAGCTGGCTTGTTAGGACCTATTTGGCTCGAAAATATGCTAAAGATACATGGTCCATTGCCCACAAGCGATAATCCTGCGGCTGTCTGCTGGTGGGCTGCTTCCGTTTTGCCTGTGCCTTCTAATAGTTTCTATACATTACTAAGAACTATTTCACTTATCGATCGTTTAGAACTTGTGATATCATGGATGAAAGAACTAGAATCACAATGGAAGCAATGTCGCGAACAAGCTATGCAAGCAATTTTGCGAGTCCCTCAACAAGAGCATTAACTCCAATATACCGTTCATTCTTTCTTTATATTTATTTATGTAATCAAATGTATAAACCACATTATCCTATGCTCTTTATTTGACTATGTTTAAATAAGGCTTTAATTTAAAATATAAGCTTCCCTTTTATTCTTGTTTATGTGTTGTCTTTGTACTAAACATAATAAAGAACTATTCATCGTTTGATAAGCTACTTTATACATTTATAGGCAATGATGATTATAAACAAGATGTCTAAATATACTTTATGAAGGTAAGACATGCTGCAAACTCCTTGTTTCTTTTTTTCAATATTAAATATCAATGTAATAAGGGAACACGTTCGATTCGATCAGAGCATATAATTGGAAAAAAATTCGTCTAATTACTAAAAAAGTACTGGAATGCCCACTTTTTGGTTTGTAGTTCCTCATTTTAAAGGAGTTCTCGAACCCCCTTTGTTTCATTCGTATGTCTCTTGTCTTTCTAGACAATTACTTAAAAAACGAGTAAACAGTATTGACAAGTCATCCTGTGTGTATTTATAGGCATGTTTATGTGAATAAAAGCTTGTATTGATAGTATAATCGTTTAACCTATCGTTACCTGGTAACAACAGCATTGTCCTTATAACTCGTGTGAGCTGTGTTTTGTGAAACCGCCAAGCCTTCCGCGGACATGGAGTGAAATGAAGATAAAGAAAGAGAGGAGGTAAGATCGAGCCATGATGCAGTAAAAGTTTAAGTATAAATAAATTCTAAATATATACAAGGCACGATTACGATAAAAGTTAGTCCCCTTTTCTGTTTGATTTGTTTACTTTTTTTAGGGAGCAACCAAGTTTATTTCTTTGTGTTTGTTTGTTATTTTATGTATTTCTCCTTTTATGAGAAAGTCAAGATAATAAAATCAATAAATGAGCTGAAATACATATTCTTATTTCATCCTATCAAAGAGTGTCCCCCTCCCCCCTTCTCTCTTTCTTAAGCATATTTGATATATAATTCATGCTTTATTTTGGTGTGTAAAAAATAAAAACAAGGTTGTCGGAGTCAATATCATCGTCCTTATTAGAACCTAACATATTTATTTTATTTATTTCCTTTTTTTCCTACATGTCTTCCTTGCAAGAGGACGAAAGGGATATGACAAATTATTTACCACCCATACCAGTTTTAATGAGGAAACCTACTTTAATTGCCTCTGTTAAGCAATATAGATCAGAAGCTCAAGGAGAGCAATTACACCAACACATCGTCTCAGAATCCTTCATTCCTATGGCGCCTAATCAACCAAAACCTCCAAGAAAGAGACGAAGACCACCATTTTCATATTCTTCACTTATCGCTCAAGCTATTTTAGCAAGTGAAAATGAAAGAATGACACTACGTGATATCTATAACTGGATCATAAACAAGTATCCAGCCTTATATAATGCTGACGACACTGGCTGGCAGGTAAACCTTTAAGATACATATCGATAGATGGCCTAATTATGTATAGAATACGATTCGACACAATTTATCATTAAATCGATGTTTTAAAAAAGTACCCAAAGATGAATTAGATGAACATAAAGGAAAAGGTGGATATTGGACAATAGATCCGACCTATATGGAAAAGTTTAAAAATGGTGCATTTGCAAGAGGCGCATCAGCTTCAATGCGTAAAAGACCTGTATCATCACCCTCATCACCTTGCTTACCTGATACCCCCGTGTCAATATCGATGCCAAAGGAAAACACTGAATCAACTCATAATAAACCAGCAAACGAACCATGTCATGTCATGCAAATTCATAATTTACTAAACTAGTCAAACATCAACTTCCCTTTGTACATTTCACCCCCTTCTCTCACTCCTTCTTCTTTCTCCCTTTTTACTTTATTGTATATTAAAGCATGCCTTTTCTCTTTTTCTCATTTAATAAACTTTTTACTATTTGTAGCACAGGCACTACGACAATTACACATTGATTTATTGGAATGGAGATTGAATAAGCAAGGCTCATCAATTGGATGGAAATCATGATCATAAACTCAGCAGAAACACCACGCGATTGTTCTTTGGGAAAGGAGGGGGGGACAGGATAAGGACAAACAATAGGTTTAGATTTATAAACAAAGAAATGCTTTGTTTGGTTAGACTTATCTGATCACAGTATAGTCGGCATCTTTATCTCTTTTTGTGGCTTGATCAGCCACTATTTTTACATATACAACAATGAACACATTGGACACAAACGTCAACCACGACTTTTTATCATGAAAGAATCAACCCTAAAATGGCGCTCATCAACCATGTGTACATGTGCTATTAATATCAAAATGCAGACTGAATTAATTGACCGCGTATACTTTTTGTGATGGAAAAAAAAAAAAATGAACAATTTAGATGTACAAATATTTGGCTTACAAAGTGTCATTAAACATTATTAGACTACAAATCCCATTAAAGCACTTCAATGTTAGTTTCCGGCTAAATCAGACAAAAAGGTAATTGTTTCAAACCTGGCTATTCAATTGGTTACTACAGCAACTACGGTGCGGCATTTCAATGACAGCCACAAAAGATACACTTGTTTTGGGAGTCCTTTGTGACAGAATATCATAAATCAAAGGTTGTGTGAGGAATGGCCTGCGGAAGGTAGCACTGTGCTGTCTGCACGGTTACAAAATACAAAATTGAGATTGCCCCTCAATTAGTATTAGCCTTACAAACATGTATAATTATCATATTTTATTCACATATCCCCATCTCATTGCAAAATAAAGTCATTGTGAGGGTAATACCATATCGTATATATAATACGAAACATACCTGTATGCACATTCAGCCTATTAATGTTCATTAAACGAATAATTGCCAGTTGAATGCACCTCTTAAAATTGAGATATATAGCACCCTTGGTATAAGATCAAATCTTGTATATGTGCATAGCATTCAAGAACAATAAAACTCGAATCTCCACTGTAGATCAAGCTACAGTCCTATATATGAATAATCTAATAAATCTGCATCGTTTATCTGTTACATACAAGTTACAAGCAAACCATCATAAGTATATGCTGTATTAAATCTATCGAAATGCCAAGAAGCATCACAAGCTTGTTTATTTCATGCAAACAATACTTTTGTGAAGCGAGTCAATCATGCCTTTTAAAATACTCACAGATGCATGAAATGTACAGGTACTTTAGACTACTTCTGCCCCAAAGCGTGTGATTCTTTAAAAGAGCAAATCATTCCCAAATAATCAGAATTATCACTGCATCGGTAGCCATAGGTGACAGTTGAAATAGTTTAACTGTCTAATATATGCTCTTTTCAGAAATTATTCGCACACATTACAAGATCAATAACAATTAAACACTTTATGTCTTTTTTATTATTTAAAAAGATAACATTTAATATACAAAATGAGCTTGATATTTTTGAGAAAAGATAAATGTGGTCAAGACTTTATACAAAATAAATAGTCTGATCTTGACTTCTTTTTCTTTTCTTTTCTTCTTTGGACCAAAAAGTAAGACCAGCTATTCCCCAGCTAGCCCTATATGTTATATTCTTTACTCTTGTAAGAGACTAACGCGTAGTATTATAGATCAAAATCGAACTAGTACCGGTGCTAGCTGGAGGTAGTTTGGTTCTTACCAAACTTTGGCCCCGTACACTCCTTCAGCCCCTTTCCGCTCCTTTGGCCTCTTTATGCTTGCTCTTCTCTCTTGTCCCTTGCTCTCTTTCTCTTCTCCCCTTGTCCGGGCCAGTTATTGCTGGCCCTTTTTAAAGCACTTCGGGTAAGATATTAATAACCTCTTTTACATATTTATTCACTTTTCTTGTCTCTTTTTATCTCTTATAAATCCTCTTCTTTATAATGTAAGTATTTAATATCAATGTAAATAACTGATTTACTAATCATTTCTTTATTCATCCTTTTGCTTCTGATGGATTCTCTCTTTTTTATTATTTGTTGTATCTTTTATTATTTTTTGTTGTGCGAATAATTTGTGAATATAGTGTGTGCTCTTTTCTTACTTAGTCTTATGTCTTTAAGTTCTCGAAAGAATTAAGCCCTCACGTAGCTACTGTTTGACTATACAAAAAAAGGGAGTCGTACAAACAACTCTGTACAAAAAGAAGAAAAGAGTTCCTTGGGTTAAAAGCTCAACCATAGATTCATCATTAATTAAAACAACAAAGTATGTTTTGATCCATGAGTCACTTTAAAAAAAAGAAACTTACTGGACTGGTAAAATTTCCTAATCCGTTTAAGCCCATTTTGATTTACCTTTTTTTTTTTCCCTTTTTTTGCAACCCTTGCTTCGACCAAAAGGGCCACACTGATTATTCGACATGTCAAAAGTCGTTATTGACACGATTGAAAGAACAAAAGAATACAATAACTTTATTGAACAGCTAAAAGCATTTCATACCAGAAAAGGGTAAACAAGACACATTATTTTATATGTTTACTAAATGTTAATTATAGAACAACACTACTTCCTGAACCAGTGCTGGGAGGCAAAAAAATCGATTTACACAAGCTATTTAAGGATGTTATTGCTGCAGGCGGCTTTGAACAAGTAAAAAAAAAAAAACAATATGTAGACTTCATATCCAATTTACACATTTCTTATTCAGGTAACCAAAAAACGCAGCTGGAAGCAGATAGGTGATGGATTTGATTTACCAGCAACTTGCACCAACTCTGCTTATATCCTCAAGGGGTTATACATTAGAAATTTGGTAAATAAACAAATATATATATATATATATATATATATACTAAATGCAGTATTCATTGTTGAAACGGATTACAGTTAGGATGGGAAGAAGAACATATTTGGTGTAAAGAATGGGTTCCACCTGAGGAACTCAAGGGACCTGAGGCTCATAAAGCATCTACATTAGCTGGAAAGACATACAAGAAATGTAAGCATCAACATACAACAACGAATTGTAAGTAAGCTTCTATCCTAAATAAATTACAAACTCATGATTGATTTAGGTAAAATAAGAGAAACACCCATTTTACCAAATCAATCTAGCATAGTCAATACACATATTTTACCATACAACATGATTAAAGCAGATGAAGTTCACAAATGTGCTGTATCAGAACTACATCACCTTATTCAACCTATAGATCATGTTCACTCGATAGGATCAGATAGTAGAGATTGTGTAACAGGTAATTAGTATTAAATTCCCCCTGAATCAAAATGAAGCTCATTTTCATAGGCACTGAGTTTGACGACAACGCCAAAAAGGCCATACTACTGGCACTTCAATCCAACAATACGAATCAAGTAGAACTAGCGCTCAACAACATTGTTACCATCTCATACGAATGTCCACAAAAGCTATTGCTATCCGACAACCGAGTCTTGCTGGACATTTTACTCCAGAAGGCAGACGTTTGCTTACAAAACATATTGTTTTCTCATTCAGACTCTGAATCACAATGTACCATACTCAAGATACTCCACATCATGCGCAACTTTTCATTTGTTGAACCCAACATACGCATACTAGCAGCCAACGCAGACTTTAAGCAAATGTTGATCAAGTGTCTCGTTTTGCCCGACTCATCGCATTATAGCCATTGTATTGATATACTAGAGAACATGACGCCCTTTGTTGAATTAGGACCCTTTGATTCTATTATCGGGTGCTTGAACAACTTGCTCATGACAGCGACCGAGAGATCGGTGATATTGGGCTCTATCCGTATCTTGACCATGCTTGCCTCATCCAACACTAACTTACATTATCTCTTGCCCACATCAACACAAGTTGCTGAGCGAGTCGCTCAATTTTTGATTGCAAATGATGAAGAACTTATCGGTGTCAGTCTAGAGTACCTGTATCAATACAGTCGACTATCCATCTCGTTCAGCCAGTCCTTACTTAGTCTGCACGGAGGCGCTGATATAGGCATCATGGTCTCACTCTTGATGACGCCGGCCAAGTATTTTGTCCCTATGCTTGTCCAAGATACCTTCTATTCTCCTCTGCCGTCACCTTCACCCAACATGTTTGGTCATCCAAAAGAGCACCATAGGAATTCACCGTGTATGCCTAATCTGGCATCTTATCAGCAATTAGACGAACCTTATCGCTGTTTAGGATGGTAAGATCTTTCTGATAAACTGGGCCTCGCTAATATAAAACACGTAATGATAGGCTTAAAGACAGGTTTGAGTTGACTCAATCCAACAGTGAATTATCCCTAGACGATGTATACTTACTGTATAAAATGAGGTTTGATCATGAAAAACCGCTCAAGTTGAAAGAGTTTTATACAGTGCTCAAGATTGCATTTCCCATTGCTACTACGGGATCCGAATCATCACAACCAGGCAGCGCCGTGCTGGAAGGCACAACGATTCGTGGTCTGCAAGTCAAGCTGAATATCTTACAAGATGGTAAGTTTTCAAAAGAAAAAGAATAATTTCTTACAAGGCATTGTAGGATCAGAATTGATGTGCCAGTGGACAAACTGTTCTGAAAGCTTTGATAACGCTCAACTACTTCAAACGCATATACTTCATGATCACTTACCTACAACCACAAGTTGTATGTGGAGCGACTGCAAGGATGACCACCTGTTCAGAGACAGAGGCGAACTAACAGATCACGTCCAACACTCTCATCTCCTCAACAGTAATTATACCGACAACTCAGACATCCAAGGCGTGGCTCTTGTTGCAGCACAATTATTAAAGGTGCTCTCACAGAATCCAAACAGTCATGTTCGATTTATGCCTTATGAACAAGAATTGATCATGATGACAAAGATACGACCCAAGTTACTTCCTTATATAGAATGCATGTTTTCTAACTTTCAAATCGCCTCCAATAATTCTTCTGTTTCTTCACGCTCTTCTTCCATATAATCACACAAAAAAAAAGCTGCCCTGAATCCTTTGTGTAGCTTCATACATTTCGTCATCATTTTTTTAATTTTTCATTATCAACTCTGCACACACATTTTATTTATTTATTTCCCCCTTTTTTTTTCTTTTTTCTTTTTCTCTTTTTCCATTCTAAAATAAATTGTGTTATGTCCAAGAACTTGTCAATAAATACAACGCCTAAAGCCATTAATAAAAGATATTCTTCTAAACCAGACACTCTACAAGATGAAAACACAAGTCTACAACGAAAACAGCTTCAAGGTTTTATAGAAGAAAATGATGAAGAAGAAGAGGAGGAGGAAGAAGAAGAAGAAGAAGAAGAAGAAGAAGGTTCTGATTTTTCATCTTCGCCTAGTATACCTGATGAAAATATTAACTTTGACCTTGTCTATACACTTCACACATTTGAGGCCACTGTAGACGGCCAAGTGTCTGTCAAAAAGGGAGATGCACTTACTTTACTGGACGATTCCAACTCATACTGGTGGTTGATTAAAGATTTGAAGACATCTGAAGTTGGATACATTCCTGCTGAAAATATCGAGACGCCCTTTGAGAGATTGGCAAGGCTGAATAAACATCGAAACGTGGAGGTAGGACAAGGATGATGAATTGTTTGTTTATCGCAATCTAACCATTTCTTGGCTTATGGGTTGTAGATCACATCATTAGACCATGCAGTTCATTATATTAAAAGCAATGCAAAGCAGACGAGATCAAGACAAAAAAAGGTTGTGCTCTCACCATCCGTCAAAGTCCAGCTTGAGGTCATCTTGGCAGATGATGAAAATGAAGAAACGACATATGAAGAGTGGAATGAGGAACTGATTGATAATGTTGATGATACTGAAAGCGAGGAAGAAAAAGAAGAGCAGCCTGATGTAGAAGAGGAAGGGGTCAAGGAAAATGAAACAACGCGTATGTCAATAGAGGATACCAGCGTGTCTTCTAAAGTACTTCGAGTCTATGCTGGTAAATTGAACGTTGGAGCATCCTACCATTCAATACGCGTGACAGAAAACATGAGCACGTCTGAACTTCTCTCGAAAGCAATGGAAAAGTTTCACATACCACAGATTGACAAACACCACAAACGCAGCAGTAGTAGTGTTGAGTACTATTTATCCATTCGAAATAGAGATGGTGATGAGATCACGCTGGAGCCTGAAGACAAACCATACAGTATCTACGAATCACTGAATGCACACCTTACTACACCCATGCCAAGTCTTTCTGAGCAGTTTAAGTTGTCTGGTACCTTGAAAAAGAAGAAAAAGAGACAGCATGATGTACAGTTTTTGCTGCATAAACGTATTAAGCGAATGAACGAAGGCGGACTTGTTCACATCAAATTGTCTCTATTGGCTCAAAAGACTGCATCTGATAAAGGAAATGCCTTCTTTCAATCATGGTTAATGAAAAAGAAGAAGAAGGCGGCATCGGTAGCAGAAAGGATCGACAAGGTGGTAGCTGTCCATGATACGATCACAATAGCCCAGTTAACACAAGTTGCATTTGAAAAATTTCATATTGTACCACATGAATCACATTCATACAGATTACTATTGCATACAAAGAATCGAGGTATATGACAAAGAAGGTTACCAATAGGATTGTATTGCTGATATACTAGATAGATACCTTGTTGAATAGTGAGTTGATACTAGCACAGGTGCTGAAAGAACTTGGCAATGACGAAGAGAAGCAATTTATATTACATAACTTTAGTAGCACAGCAACGGTTACTCAGAACAACAACAAAAGCAACAACAGCAACAGCAAATCATTAGTCTTTCCTTCTGACGTATTGGGATCTGAGTTACCTGCAATGCTAATAAAACAAAATATTTCTACTCCTTCTTGACTATGAATATGTTTTTCAACACACTCTCTCCTCCTCTCCATACTCTAAAGCAGGGAAGAGCTGCACGCATTAAGTAATATAAATATCACCATAAAAAGATACATGAAGATTCATGGTTATCATGGTTCCTCGATTTTCATTAGCTTTGTTTTTTTTCTTGTTGACAATATAGATCTTTTCAGTGCCCTTAGGATTAAGTTCCAGGAATCCTTTTCATAATGTTGGCACGTCATAATTAGCTATCTTGTGGGAATACCAAGCATCTAATTCGGATGACAGTGATAGTTGATCCTGGGACACAAGCTATTCCAAAACGAATATGACATTGCCCCTAACTGAGCATGTCAACTGTACCATGTCTACATCAAGGAATTACACCGACCATTCAAAAGATCTTACCAGAGATAGACCAGCATAGAGTTAAGCTTTGTATCGTATCAGGTAAAGAGAAGGAAATACCTTGTCGTTATCCCAAGATTATTGTATTTTCACGTCATACAGTCGCATGTGATGATTAGATAAATTTTTTTTTTTTCATTTTTATATTTTTTGCCTTCTTTCTTTCTGTGTCTTTTCATGGAGGAAAAAAAGATTGTAAGCTTTGAAGAGTATAAGCTGCCTCCATTAGGCCATGCTGTATCCGGCGCTGTAGGGTCAACCATTGCGAATTTATTCATATATCCACTTGATATGTAAGTCAATCCATCATGTTTCATGAATCGTATATCCTTATTTTTGCGAAATTCAGTTCAACCACTCGATTACAGTTAAAACAAGACAAAGAAGAGAATGAAGGCATACTTTCTACCATAAAGTCAATTTATCAAAAAGAAGGTGGCATCAAGGGACTCTATGCTGGATTAGGATCAGACACTCTTGCTACCGTCCTATCAAGTTTTATTTATTTTTACTGTTATACCGCATTAAGGAATGTTCAGGAAAAACTAAATACGCGTATGGGTAAGCCGACTGCTCAGTTAAATACAGCTCAAGAACTCTTCTTGGGGGCTGAGGCTGCTTTAATTTCTCGATTCTTTACAACACCTGTATCCAATGTGACGACTCGACTCCAGACCAATGGTGGAAATGGAGGTTTTAGGTCAACAGCCATGTCTGTGTTTGATCAGAAAGGCATCACTGGCTTTTGGACGGGATATCGTGCCTCGATGGTCTTGGTTTCCAACCCATCCATTACGTACTTTGTCTTTGAAAAACTAAAAGCATTTTACTTGCAAACCAACAAAAAGTCAAGTCTATCTTCTTTTGAAGTCTTCTTGTTCTCTGCCCTATCAAAGAGTATCGCAACCATGATCACCTATCCCTTTATCTTTTTACGTACACGAATGGTAAGCGGTAAAAATGACAGAGAGAAGAGTGAAGATGAAAAAGTCAAGACAAAAGGTATGGTGGAGACATTAAAGGAAGTGGTTGAAAAGGATGGAATGATTGGATTGTATAAAGGCATGAAGGCACAGCTCATTAAAGGATTCTTTAATCAAGGCATCATGTATATGATTAAGGATTACGTAGCAACCTATCTCACCCTTGTATTCTATCACTCATATAAATTAAAGATGAAGGCCAAACTTGGCGTGTAATTAATTATGAAATAAAATGACTGTAAACATCTATAGACGGATCAACTATCATCAATACCTTTTAGCGCTACTTTAACGAATGATAGTATTTCGATGGATTTCTTTAATACGTCCCCTTTGATGATACTAACAAACACACTGCTTTGCCCCAAATATTACAACTTTTTTTCCAGAATATAAGAGAGTTTTTGACAGAATGAACCTTGTTCAACCATATTCTCGGGTAATGATGATATATATTTTTCATTTACAAGTTAAAAATAAGTATTGGTAATTTTGTCCCCAGTCGGCACGAAACCTCCACGTATCAAATTAATGACAAAAGAAGCATCGCTTCCATCCCGAAGGATGTAAGGAAGACGTTTCCCTCTTGAATGCGTAGAGATCAAAAGATCTCTGGCAACGAAACGCCGAGGCCATAAATGACAAGGCGTTCCATCGTGGCTGCATTCTTAAAGATTCTTTTTGATAAAGAAAAAAAAAGGAAAAGAAAGCAAACACTTGATTTTATACCTTTTTTTGAATCAAAAAAAATTTTTCCATCTTGATGACTTGTAATTTTGCTTAACGGCGCTTCAAATTCATGTTTGGCTGCTGCAACATTGTCATAACAAGAGATTTTGGTAGTTAACAAGACCATCTTTCTTGTATATTCTTTATGATGACATATACTGAACCATAAAAGGGTTATAGCAACCCCGAGTCTGTTAGTCTTCACTTCAAATTATAGAGAACAACAATATCACTTTTGGGGAAGCAGCTTTTTATAAATATGGCTAATCCCTGTTCTTTGAAAGTTCTCAACTTGTCCTCTTTGCCATTTTTGCAAATATCATCAACATAAAAGAAATACTACAGGGATTGTGATCGAGATGCTTATAAAAACGTCATACGCTATTTTATAATACGCTGTCAAGTAGTGCTGCCAGTGCTCAGCCTCGTATCAAAGATACTCTGTGTTTAGTATAACAAACAATGCGCTTTTTTTTTTTCTCTTTTGCAATCAGGTTATTTATTATTAGTATAGAAAAAAAAAAAAGATCAAGATCGTTGACGGATAACCAATTCCAAGAACTAAAATAAAGCATGAATATTGTTCTCCATTGCTTCTTTCTCTCTCTCTTTTTTTTACCTGTTCATAGTTAATTTGAATCCAACCGTCATTGTCTGTATCAAACTGCCTGAACGAATCTGTCAATGTCTTTACTGTAACACATGCTTGAACAAAGTTATCAAACGTAATATTTCCTTTGCCTGATGAATGTCCTAAGGAGGTCAGTACATACCAAGTCTATAATCAAAAAGATAGCATCTTCCGCTTACCGTATTTATCAAATTTCTGCACTAAAACACTTATGAATCGATCTGATAAGTTGTAACCGAATGTTTTTAATGCCATGCTCATTTCAGCTTGATCAATATTGCCCGAATTGTCTCGATCAAAAGTTTGGAAGCATTTCTTCCAGTCTTCGATATATCTCCATAATCCAGCAAATTCATTAAAGTCTATCGTGCCACTATTATCTTTATTTGCCATTTAGCCGTTAAACTAGTCTATATAGAGCTGCTATACGTTTACCTTTATCAAACATGTTGACCATTGTACGAACTGTCTCAATATTAAAAGGGCTCCAATCTCCATTTACTAAAGCGCGTTGAAGTTCATCTACCGATAGTTGACCCGAATGATCTGTGTCCACAGCTGTAAACCAGCTCCATAATTGTGGGTCAGCACCAGGTGGACAGCCAGGTGGTCCAGGTGGACGGCCTAGAGGTGAGTTTAGTCATCTGTTCATAAAGTAGATACATGATCATATATTTACCATAGTTTTGTTGAGGTGGGTATCCACCTTGACTCATAGGAGGTCTACCATAGGCTCCATAACCTTGTTGTTGCTGTTGAGGTGTACCAGGTGGAGGGTAATTCTGATATCCACCTTGCTGATATTGATAGCCTCCTTGATTACCGTATCCGTATTGATTATTGTATGCCATTTTTCTTTATGTTTTAATAAAAACAAAAAAAAAAGAAGTAAAAAGAAAAGCCAAGAAAAGAGGAAAAAGAGAATAGAAATTGACTACTGCAGCGGACTTCATAATTTAGTATCCTTTAACTCATGCGCCTCATCTGTGCGAAATACAAGTTTTGCAAAGCAACTTGCGTCATTTGCTTAGTTGCCCAGTTGACAGGACAAGTATCAATTTATATTGATAAATATATAAAAGTACACAAGCTGAACAAATTGACAACAATTAAAAAAAGAAAGGGAGAGCAGTAATATCGGTAAAAAAAAAAAAAAAAAAAAAAAGTTCATGCGTTCATCTTTGGTGATACATTTACAAAGTGTTAAAGGAGAAGGATTTATAATGCATTTAATACGTTAAATGACTCAAGTGATATTTAGATATTTCCTTTCATATCAGGACGACTACTTATGACCAACGTCAAAAACTATCAAATGTATTAATAATAATTGCTAGATCAAAAGAGTATACTTACATCTTCATAGTTGATAGTGATTGAGCCTCTATTTTCATAATCTCTCGATCTGAATAGGTTTGTTAGTGTTGACAATGTCACACATGCTTGTACAAAATTATCAAAAGTGATCTCGCCATTGCCTATTAGTGTTTGATAAATAATAGTAGGGGCAGTAGAGGATTGGTTTTACCATATTTGTCAAAGGAATGAACAAGCATATTCACAAAATGATCACTCACATTAAACCCAAATGTTCTCAGAGCATAACCCATCTCATAACGATCAATACTCCCAGAATTATCTCGGTCAAAGGTTTTAAAGCACTGACTCCAATCTTCAACATACTTCCACAATCCCTTGAATTCTCGAAAATCGATCGTGCCATTATTATCTGTATCGAATATGTTTACCATCATACGCACCGTCTCGATATTGAACGGACTCCAGTCTCCATTCACCAAGGCTTGTTGTAACTCATGAACAGAGATGGATCCTGAACGGTCCGTATCGACTCGTTGAAATAAGTTCCAAAGATATTGCTCTCTTCTATCATTTGCCGCTAAGCAGGAATAAGTTTTCTCACAATTTTTTTGCTTTATTCAACTTACATAACGTATGACTACGCTGTAGTGGTGTATGTTGTTGAGGTGGATAAGATGAATAATAAGGTGTCTGTGGTGGAGGAGCAAAGCCTTGGGGGTTATGTTGGCTGTTTCTAAAAAATCCAGACATTAAAAAGGAATCTCTTTGCAATAAAAACTCCACAGAGGGATATTTGTTCATAAATAGGGAGGAGAAATAAACTATAGTGATACACTATTGGCTAGCGGTCATTTACCCTGACCCAGGTTCAGCATTAACAAGGATTTTAATGAATCACGTGAACCATCATTCACAACTTTAACACACACCTACACAGTGCTCTGTACAACACTAACGTATAAGAGAAGTAAAGGTTGATGAGTTTGTAATAACTTCTCATAGTCTAAAATCTTCTTTCTATCATACCCATATATTAAACTTTCTTTGTTTGTTGCTGCTTCGCAAACCAAACATATAGTTTGGGACTCTATATTGTGTGAAAAGATAAACGATTTGTTATGGTCAGATATACATCATTTTTGAATATTGCACTTTGAGATGTATTAGTGGCGCGACTATTGCACTCAAACTCTCGCTTGCTTGTTTTTCAAAGAGAAAAACAGTACATTTACAATAATAGTACAAGGCATTCTCAATTCATTTGCATCTTCAAGATTATTTGCTCAAGTGGATGTAACAGCTTTTAATCAAGTTGCAATTTGTGAAAAAAAAAAAAAAAAAGCTCACCTGTAGCGTGTTCCTTTTGAAAGAGACGATGACTGGTTAATACTTTTACCGATAAGCCACATTCTTCATACAAGTAAAATATGCCTGTCACAATTAAAAAATTTTCTCCGCTTATATTCACATATAAATTAAACTTGCTCCCTTTTTTTTTTTTTTTCTCTTTTGCAGCAACAGGGAAGATCCGCACTTGACGTTACTGATACATACGAGAATGCTTGTCATTCAATCCTATTATGAAAACGTTAGGGAAGGTCTCCAGACTAGTAGGATCCTTTTTTATAAAAAGGGTCTGTATCTGTAATGGATACGTACATGGTGTTGCCCTTGGCAATGCTGCATTTTAACTACCCTTGCAATTACCAAGTTGTGAGTAGTAAGGGAGAAGTGAGATGCGTATTTACTGGTCATAGCAAAAAGTTATTGCGGATACTACCTCGTAATGTAGTTAACAGAATGGAGACTACTCTCCCAAGTTGCTACCCTTTTTTTTTTTTTTATACAAAAAATGTAAATGAAAAATGAAAAAGTTTATTATTGCTGTTTTAATCAACATCAATGTCCATTGACTCATCTGCATTCTTGATGGTCAACTTTGGGTTTTCGCCTAATAAACCAGCCAGTCTATCTTGTAAGATTGCAAATGGTGTCCACGATAAATTCTCCGGCTTGACTTGAATGTAATTCTTTTGATTTACGTAATTTAGGTGACTTTCAATGAGTTGAGGGTTGATGGATATTGAATATGTTTTTGTATTTGTATCAAAGGTTAGCATTTGATTGTTTTCTAATGTGGAGATGATGTCGTCTGGTGTGAGACCAGAATGACGTGATAGATCTATTCATGGGTCGGTACTTGTTTCCGTAGTTTATAAACACACATACCTTCTATACTAATTGGATCTCTTTGATCTTTTAAATGCTTAAACACGACCGTTTTCCAATAGCTTCGATAACTTAATAAACCCAAGTCAGATAGAGGTCGTTCAGGCGTACCAATCTTGTTTTCCTTTTTTGATAATAAATAGCCTTTTGTTATACATTATGGTTACTAAGGATACAACATGCACGAATTAACACTTACTGAAATCTATCAAGAATTGACCATATCCTTTTCGTTGAAATACAGGCAGTGTTAATATACAGGATACATTGTAGTTCATGGACGATCGCTTTTCCTTTGAAAAATAGCCCACGAAATGATACCCATGTTCATCTGCTTCTGTCATGATGTAAAATAGAAAGGGTTCAACGTCGTAGTAAAGCGTCTTGTGGTCCAAAAACATCTTTGCCATCAAACATAAATTTTGACAGTACATCTTGTTCTTCCTACCATCCACTTCAAATATTGATATTGCACCATCTCTATATATCTCATCACCTGGTGGATGTCTAGCTGTGCATTTCTTTTTATGTCGACCAGCAACAAAGCTACTTTTCATGTACTTCATACAGTATTCACAAATGTAAAGAATGTAGCTCTGAGCATACTCTTCAGGGTAAGGCGCTATATACCATGTGTCAATCATGTAACGGCCGAATGAGATTGTTGTGATCTTGGGGATTTCCGTGTCACTATTTGCTGGTTTCACAGGCGATTTCTTTTATAAATAACGATCAATGAACGATAAAATAACAAACAGGGATGCTTACCTTTTCTGCCTTTAGCCTTGCCTTTTCAAATTGTTCCCTATCTCTTTCTCTGGGTGTACCTCGTTCAATGCTGGCCTCTTCTTCTGATAGCTTGTAACCAAATGTTTTATAAAACATTTCCTCCTCTTTACTTAATCCAAACTTTTGTTTCCTTCCACGTTTTGATTGACGATCATCTTCATTCACAGTCAATCTTAATCTGAGCCTCTTTGCAGATGAAGATGATTTAGGTTCTATATTTTCATCCTGTTGTCTAGGTTGTTTCATTTCCAAATATTTCACAGTGGGTGTTGGACATTTTCTTAATCTGTATGTCCTGTTATCCTGTAACGAATCACACACTTGTTTGGCAGGGGATGAAGGTGGTGATGGCATACTTAGGCATTGATTACAGTACCAATCGTCTATTGAAATAATTAATATAAACAAATATGCAAATATATATGTTACCTTTGGGTATATGTCTTAATGGTGGATTGCAGCAAAATGTATGATAACCTCTGTCACAACTACTGCAAATAACAATTTTATCCTTTTTTTTGTAATTGTAAGAAAAGGGAAAAAAAAAAAAAAGAATAAAAAAATTTTTTTTTCCTTTTTTTAATTTTACCTCTACATTTTTTGATAAACAAACCAGGCAACTTTTACAGTCAACACATTGCCAGTTGTAAGTCTGAACAATCTCTGCTGTTATATCATTTAATTCAGTACATAAAGCATGAACTATTTGTATATGTATAAGTTACAAAAGAAGGTAACATGATATCGTTTTTTCTTACCGACCGTTACGATGGCAATCATGGCATTTGAGCATCACTTGTCTTATGCCTTCTGCGTCAAAGTCAAACTCACCGTTACAACGGAAACATATGCCTAGAGTGTACTATTTTACAAGTTATTTGATATTTCCTTTTTCTTTTTTCTTTTTTTTTTATTCGCTTACGTCCACTTGTCGTCGTTGTCTTGTATTCATATTAAAAAAAATTGATTAAAGAATATAATAGAAATGATAAAAAAAGAAGAAGAAAGAGAAAGAAAAAGGAAAGAGAAAGAGAGAAAGAGAGGGGAAAATTAAAAAGAAAAAAAAAAAAAAGAATTTTTAAGGTACATTGTGGACGCGTTCACATTGTCCGTGTTGATTGAACTACGAGGGAGTCACGGAATAAGTTGGATGTGCTTTCTTATTCAAACACAGAAACCAATCATTTGCTTTGTATCTGTATTTTGGGCAATCCATACCCGAACCGACCAACTGTTGACTTATGGCATCATTTCTTTAGTGTTGTTAAGATACACAGCCCTGCATAACAAGACAGTTATAGTGGTAACTGTCGAAAGAGGGGTAAAATAGAACATGATGATAGAGTATCCATGACAACTTAATGAGAATAGACGTCGCACAAAAAAGACATCAAAATGAGATAAGACCTATTGTTTTTCGCAAAGCTGCATGATCCAGAGCACATCAAAACAAACAAGTCTTGACCAAGTGAAAATGGCTTACATTCAAATAACTTTATCGTCATTCTCTTGTCATTCGTTGATTATAAAAAGCGTGTTTTTTGTTATTCTTTCTCTTTCTTCTTTTTTTTTTTTTTCATTATCAAAATGATGCGAGCACCGTCCTTGCTTATGTATTCAAAATTCATGTCCAAAGACAGAGAATCCGAGTATCTCTGCTATGAAAATGATATGAAGAAAATGCCATGCCGAAAGGATAGCGGCTATGATAGTATATCTTTACCTATTGAAATGCCTTATCCTCTTACTTCTTTGGACGTCTTACAAGAAGCCAGGGCCGTACTGAGATACAGTATCCCTCTTGCCATTACATTCTTCCTTGGATATAGCACGCGTGCTACTGATGTATGGTTTTTGGGAAAACTAGGTCCACAAGGTAATGAGAAGAAAAAAAAAATCTCGGGCATTCTTCGTTTTAATTCCATCCTTCCCTTTATATAGCCATGGCAGTGTCAAGTCTCGGTCACCTCTTTATTACGGTGACAGGAATATCTATTGGTAATGGTATTTTAACAGGTAAAGAAAGAAAGAAAAAAGAAAAAAGAAAAAAGGAAAAAGGAAAACTGTAATTCGCAAAGTTATAACCCCTTTTTCTCGAGTAGCCATTGATACTTTAGTAGCTCAAGCTTTTACGGGGGCAAAGCATCACCATACTGTTGGTATTATCCTTCAACGAGGTTTGCTGGTATCATTTATTTTTGGTATTATGATTTCCGTCTTATGGTAAGCCCAAACGTAGACACAGAGTTTCTTTGACTGAAACGATTACAAGGGCCAACTCAGAGTTTATCTTGGTTTTGATGGGGCAAGACCCAATGTTGGCAAACATGGCACAAACATATATTATTATCTTGATTCCTTACTTGTTTATTTGTTATGCAAACACAGCATTAAGAAAGTTCCTTCAATCTATTGGTAAGTGATATTTTTCTTATCAATGACTCTATCTTATTATGTGATAGGTGAAATGAAAGTGACATTATACCTTGTATTCTTTTTGCTTCCTATGAATGTTGTTTCCAATTACTTCTTTCTTGAATACTTGAGCTTGGGTTATATTGGCGCCGCTCTTCATGTAGTTTTCATATCCGCATTCATTATGTTGTTCTACACTATTTATTTAACTTGCATCACAAACTTAATACAAGCATACTGGCCGGGGTTAACACTGAATGCCTTTGGAGGTTGGGGTGAATTTCTAAGACTCGGTAAGAAATGATGAAACTGTATACCGTGTTATAAACAATCGCGTGCTGACAATTACTAAAATAGGCATTCCCGGTATGCTCAGTTTATCGACCGACTGGGCCTTCGAAGTGTGCGCTCTCTTGACAGGTGTTCTCGGTCAGACAAGTTTAGCCGCTCAGTCAATTGTTCTTACGATCAACACCTTATTGTTGATGATACCTACGTAAGATAGAGAAATAGAATCCATGAACCATCTCCCTTATAAATGTTGATTAGCGCACTGTCCACTGGTATGGCTGTACGCTTAGGACACCTTCTGGGAGCAAATGAGCCCAGAAAGTCAAATTTATGTTTCATGGTATCCGCTGGTATCGGCGTATTATGTACATTTATCAATGCGCTTGCTATTTTTGCTTATCGGTCACAAATTGCTCATCATTTCAGTTCGGATTCAGAGGTCGTTGAGGCCACTATAAATTTGTTACAAGTAGCTAGCGTATGCCATTTTACCATGGTAATATCCCGCACATATACGCTCAGTTCACTCTCCGCTAACATAGTTTTATTTTTGTAGGGAATTGGCATTGTCTTTTCATACACACTCAATGCCTTGGGTAAACAGACTATTGTGGCATCATTGAATGTGGTTAGCTACTACATGATTGGTTTACCCTTTGGTATCTATTTAACCTATCAGTGTGACTGGGGACTTGAAGGTATCTGGGCTGGAGTTGCTCTTAGCGGTATTATCAAAGTGCTATGTGAGTTTAGTATCTTGACTTACTTGGTTGATTGGCGGCATGAATGTCAACTAGCCACTAACCGAATTCATGATCAAGAATACGCTACTTCTTTTATTGTTTAAAATCCCGAGCTGTGACGTTTTAATCATAAAATTTTATTTTTTCTACACTTTCTTTTTCTGCACCCCCTTTCTCTATCTCTCTTCTCTCTCTCTCTCCTTTCTTATCCTTTTTTTCTTTTGTGTGTGTTGAAATGGGAAGCAGTGATGGACATCGAGTTTACCTTGGAAATCTCCCAGTGGATATTTCAAAATCAGAGATAGAGTCTTTATTCAAAAACTATAACCCTGTTGAGGTCACTCTTAAAGAGAGATTTGGATTTATAGAATTTGAGAAAAGAATAGATGCTGAAGATGCCATTCACGACTTTAATGGTAAAAAAGTATCAGGCAGCAGGTGAGGAAATGCGGTTGGTTTTTATAAAAAAGTCACTAATAAACATACTGTCGATAGAATTGTTGTGGAGAGAGCCCTTGGTCATCGTCGACGCGAAAAGTAGGTAATATATAAGGAAATATAGATGACAGTCATATTAATTATAAGCAGCCGTAGCAGAGAGGAACGTAGCAACCGTGTTGTCATCAAAAATCTTCCACCCAAGACAACTTGGCAGGTAGATATTGCCCAGTCGTTAGTTTATTTTCAACGGTCTTATATCTTGAATAGGAAGTCAAAGATCTTATGCGTAAAGCTGGACGCGTCACATTTGCGGATGTATTAAAGGATTGTGATGGAGAGGGGTAAGAAAAAGAAAATCAAACGATAAAGAATGAAATTAACAAAGAATATTAGCGTGGTTGAATTTGCTCGCAGAGACGATATGAAGTACGCATTAAAGGAATTGAATGGCACCAAATTGAATGGTTACCGCCTTAAGTTGGAAGAAGCTGTAAGCTATGCTGTAAATAAAAAAAAATAGACAATGAATGACACTTTTAAAATAGTCGAGTAGAAGAAGAAGATCTTCTCGCAGCCACTATTACAGTCGTAGCCGATCTCCTCGTCGCAGTCGAAGCCGCACTCGTAGTCGTAGTGAATCTCGTAGCCGATCTCCTCGTCGTAGTAGATCCTTTGACCGTAGCCGATCCTCTCGTCGTGATGATAGCGCCTCTCGTTCTCGTTCACCTGAACGTAGAAAAAGCAGATCACCTGAAGATTCAAAAGCTTACAACGGAGAAGAAACTGAAATGAACCCAACCCCTGTTCTCGACGATCAAGAAGAAAGTCCAGCTATGGATCAAATCGAATAACTTTTTTCGATGTGGTATGTTTAACAAAGGTGTGAAATAATAAAAGAACAAAGAAATAAAGAACGTGTCTTTGATCCCAGTTTGTTGTTCTGTTGTACATGGTTAATTTTCGATACGTTACTCAAAATGTTTATTGTGTAAATTTCAGTCTTTTTCTTTGTGTGAGTACCTTTCTTTCCCTTTCCTTGATCTTTTCAACCCATTCCCTTCTTTTTTCTTTCATTTTATGATTTTTGATTTATGATAAAAAGGAAAATAAAACTTTATTTCATTCATTTCCTTTTAGTCGTCTTCATTGCCCTTACATGCATTCATCTCGTAGAAGCCAATGTACAACAACGAGATGTTGCCATGCCAACAAGTATAAATAGTGTAGGGTTATTTTTTTTTAATTTTCCATTGAAAGCAGTAAAGTAATAATAGCTCTTTTTTTATTTTGATCTTCAGGGACATGGATCAATTTATACTTTGAAAAAAAGGGCAGCGGAAGATGAAGAAGGCGACAGTGAAGATACAACCAAAACGTCTGAAAAGGAAGCAAAGAAAGCTTCTGATAAGGACAATGAAACCGAAAAATCCACCAAAACAAAGTCGAATTCTACTGAAAAGCACACTTCAACAGAAAAGCCGACAAGTAGTAAGCACACAACTACCGAGAAATCAACAAGTAGTAAGCACACTACTACTGAGAAGCCGACGACAAGCAGTAAGCATACTACTACCGAGAAGCACACTACAACTGAAAAGTCGACCACAAGCAGTAAGCATACAATTGCTGAGAAGCCGACAACAACAGAAAAGCATACAACTAATGAAAAGTCTACGACTTCCAAACATGAGTCAGCTTCCAGTAGCATGCACAAGGAAACCAGCACTGCTACACACAAGTCAACAGTTACTGAGAAATCGAGTCCTTCTTCCAAGAAGGAAACAGCGACGAGTAAAAAAGAAACAGCCACAGATAGTCCAATTCCCACTACCCACAAGTCTACTGAGAAACCAAGTATGACGGCCCACAAGGGTACTACTGTCACTGCTGAGAAATCAACGACTACCGAACACAAGTCGGTTCCTAGCACACACAAGGAAACACCTACGACTTCTTCGCATAAATCGTCCAGTACTACCACCGAAAAGCACACCATAACTGATAAACCCAGCGAGAGTCATAGCACAAAAACGAGTACAGTAACCTCTCACAAAGAGACTACAACCAACAGCGAAAAGCCTACGCCTACTACTCACTCCAAGTCTCCAGTTTCCGACAGCAAGGATTCTACAACTACGATTCATCATACTATAACTAGTAATAGTAGCAAGCCTACCACAACTCATCACAGTAGTAGCAGTAGTAGCAGTGAAAAGCCTACACCTACCGTTCATTCGGCAACTACAGTTTCTAGCAGCAAGGTCTCTACCACAACTCATCACAGTAGTAGCAGTAGTAGCAGTAGTAGCAGTGAAAAGCCTACACCTACCACTCATTCGGCAACTACAGTTTCTAGCAGCAAGGACCCCACAACTACAGAATCACACACACACACTAGTACAACTACTGCTACTAACGAGCCTACAACCACTGATCGAGGAATACCTACTACGACAGAATCTACTGCAACAGTAACGGCAACATCGTCAGATGATAATACAACCAAGAGCAGCAGTACTTCTGGTTCCACAAGCGCAACGTCTGATGTAACAATTTCTACGCCTACATCTGGGCCAACAAATGCCATTACTGGTAGCTCAACTGCAACTGATACCGATACGCCTACTCCTACTACTAATAGTAGTAAGGGACCAACGCCAACTGATGACAGTAGCTCATCCACTCCAACACCAACTGATACCGACAGTACTACAAAGGATATCAGTTCGACAATTACTGGCAACAGCGAGACTCCTACACAAACTACTGGTACCAAGGAACCAACGCCAACTGATAGTAGCAGTTCGTCCAACTCCACTCCTACCAATGATAGTACTACGAAAGATACTAGTTCAACAATGACCAGCGCCACTGAAAGCACTACGAAAGACACTAGTTCAACAACTGGTAGTAGCGATACAGCCACCCCAACGTTAACCCATGACATTACACCTACTCCAACGCCTACTGACAACACAACCACTGATAGCTCATCGACATCAAGTGATAAAAGCACAGAAACGCCTACTGCTACTACCAAGGGTGAAACTACTACAACCGGAGACAGCAGCTCGTCGAGCCCCACAGCTACTAGTAGCGGGGACAGTACTACCAAGGATACCAGTTCGATAACAAAGGAGACTAGCTCAACGATGACCGGTAGCACTGATACGCCTACACCAACTACATCTGGCACCAGTCAAACAACTTCGAGCTCCAGTACTGACGAAACCTCCAAGCCCACACCAGCACCTTCTAGCTCTACACCAACGCAGACTTCTACAGATGACAGTCGAACAATTACAGCGACGTCAGATACCTCATCTACCACTAGCGACTCATCCACTACAGAGAGCCCATCGCCAACAACTCATGAGTCTACCAAAACGACGAATTCTGAGGAAACGCCTACCAGTACTGATAGCAGCTCGACCAAGGAACCTACACCAACAATTACTGCAGACTCAACTACAAGTACAGATAGTACCAGCACTGAGACTTCTACTGAAAAGCAGACACCCACTTCCACTGCCAACACCAGCACAAGTAGTAGTAATGAAACTCCTAGTACATCTACTCCTACGAACACTGAAACAAGTTCATCAGCTACTGAAACAAGTTCATCAGCTACTGAGACAAGTTCATCTACCACTGAATCAACAGCTACTTCTACCGAAAAGACAACGGCGGCAACCGAATCATCTACCACGGATACTGTAACTAAGACGGCAACTGAAAGCAGCTCCACTGAAACATCGTCTAGCACAAAGTCTGATTCTTCAACAACTGATAGCACAGAAACAATAACAACAGCTACTACTACTACCACTACTACTACCACTACCACTAGTAGCCCAACGACTACAACAACAACAACTGATGAAAAGAGTAGTAGTAGCAGTACATCCACCATGTTTGTTCCTACATCAACTTACCGATACCAGACGCTCTCTTGGCTGACTGCTCCATTCAGTATTCCGCCAGCATCCAACAGTGCATCCCCTGCAACACCTTCTCCCACTCCTAATTCTGGTAGCATTCCTGAGTACATTGCACCCAATGTAGATGCCATCATTCCACGTAAGAACACACATTTGTTTATCCTTTAACCTTTTAACTCACCCATTTTTAGCTACAAGCTCATATGTTACTATGAAATTCTTGCGTCTGTCTTATACTCAAATGGTTCACGATGCTGTACTCACAGCTCAATTTGTCCAAACACTGCCTGTATACATTAGTAAATCACTCAACATCTCTACCGATGATGTGATTGTTGTCACTATCACCAGTGCTCCTGCTGCAAGCAAGAGAAAGAGAAGCACAGACAGTGGTGATGGCGTGGTCGTATCTATGGCTATTCCCTCTGACGAAGTACCCAAACTTCAAGACATGCTCAAGGATCACAACTCGACGCTTTACTCTCCAAATAACGGTCAACTAGCCAGTTTGGTGGATCCAGGTTATTTTGTGGCTAATACCGCAACCTCTGGCAATGTCTCCAGTCATCAAAGCGTCAATGATCCCAATAGTCCCACTAGTTCATCAAGTTCAGGGGGTGGTCTTTCCAAGAGCGCGCTCATCGGTATCTGTGTCTCTGTGGGTATTGTTGTGTATGCTGCAGCTACCGTGGTCGTTTACAAGGTCTATCAACGAAAGAAGGCAGCCAAAGAACAGCAAGCGATGGCAGAGCATGAGATCTTTGCACAAAGTATCTCAGAACCTATCATGCAGGATAACTCACTAGGATGGAATAATTCGCACATGATTCCCCAACCACCGCATCTTGCCCAGTACCGTCACTATGGTAGCGCAAGTGGAAGTAATCACCAGTGGTAACAAAAAACTTTATTAGAACCCCCTCCCTTTTATCCTCTTCTCCTTATAATTTTTGTATAATGAATTTTTGTAACTTATAAAACATGAAAAAGTACTTTTTGTGTGTGTATCTTTATTTATTCTTCTTCTTCTTCAGTACCAAAGTAACGATCTATTAAACAAGGAATGAGTTCCAAAAAAAGGAAAAAAATAATGATCTAGAAAGTACCTCCAAAATTACCAATGCCAGGTACGATCCAAAGTTTTTCCTTGTTAAGGTCTGGATCCACCATAGATGTCACGATCTTCACACGAGGAAATGCATTATTAATTACAGTCAGTCCGATTTGTGCAGCAAGAAAAGACACAAAAATGATTCGATCCTAAAGAGACCATAAGAATAAAATAAGAATATCATTCATTTCATTACCTCAGGGACTTCATGATCCAGTAAGACACGTATTGCCATTAAAGCAGCAGCTCCTGTTCCAACCATAGCATCCATCAGAACAACATTGTGATCCCTCGCGCTATTAGGTAATTTACAGTAATGAAGTTCTGGGTCCCCAGTATTTGGATTTGTCTGGATCAATAATTTTCCAATGACAGCGTCACTGAATACACGTTTTAAGCCTGCCTCCATGGTTCCACCAGCACGAAGGATGGAAACACCACAGATCTTTCCAAAGTTAGTTTTCCTAATGTGTCAATCGTGTGTCACTTTACCTTTTGGCTATATCTTAATCCTTCATACTTTGCACCAATAGGGGTTGTCACAGTTAATGGCTCTGAGGGAAGCAAATTGATTGCGCTAATTGCGTAGATCCGTTCGTTAGTAATTCTTTTTATCCTTGTTACAGATACTTTACTATTCCATCAACAAGACAGCCAATCGGTCAGCATAAAACACAAATTCGTCTCTTTCTGTATTGTGATCTCTCAGGATGGTATGGATACCCTTGATTTGGTTTGTCGTTGGCAACACATGGACGTTGCTAGGTACTTCTTCTTTGACAGGTGTATCTAATAGATTCCAACGGAAGTTAATGACATTCTCATTCAATTGTGTCTGGATGTGCTTGGTCATCAAATCGATAGCAATAACATTTTCTAAGCCTTTAGGAATGATCTATAACAACAGGACAGATCAGGATCTATAAAATTCTAATAGAATCTCGGTACGTTACCACATCAGCAAATTTCATGGTGGGCCTAACATAGCTATCATAAGAGGGCTTAACATATCTAGTATATTGCTAAAGTGATATGAGTATACTATCAGTGTGTGTGTTTCTAGAATCACTTTACATCCAAAATGCCTTCTACATCCCGTCCTCTATAGGTTGTATCTCTTTGTAGTCGTCTTGCCAGCTGAATATCTGCATCCGTATCCACAAAGATCTATTATATGGTGAGGTACTTTTCTTTAGGAAATAAGCAGAACTTACCTTGACATCCATCATATCTCTAATTCGTTTATCGTATAATGCAAGAATACCTTCAAAAATGATCACATTGGCTCCATAAATAGTCACTGTCTTTTCCTCTCTTGAGTGGGTAGAAAAGTTATAAATGGGTACCGTCACTGATTTCCTAAAAAGAAATGGTTCAGGTGAATTAGGTTCAGAGTGATAATAAATACATACCCTTCCTTTAACTTCTTCAAGGTGTCATAGAGTAAATCATAATCGAATGCAGATGGGTGATCAAAGTTAAATAAGCTATTGACTGTCAACAAACAGATTATCTGAGTGGTCATTCTTACCTTTGATGAGCCAATTCACTTTGTTCAGGAGTCAAGATATTATAGAATGAATCCATAGAAACAATGACAACCCAAGGAACATTCAAGTTTTTCAAAACGCGCCTGTTGTGTGTATCCATTGTAAAAAAAAAATAAGCTGCTTTATTTCTCTTTTCTCTTACTCTGCAACACTTGTTTTTCCACTTGCACTTCCACCTTTGTTGAATGCTTAGTTTGTTGTAAACAATATCATTTATTCATTTACCTGCAATGCCAATTAAATAAGGATCGGCAATAGATCCGTCAGGACTGAATAACTGATTAATAAAAAATGACTACCATCAAGTTTACTACTACTTACTGGTACCAAGGTCTAATTTAGACAGCGGTTTAGTTTTTATATAATGTTTATTCATTCAAAAAATACCTTCTTCCTTGTGAACATAATTGTAATGTTTTCTTATTGCTGTTATTCATAATTATTCAAGCACACACACACACACAAAACACACACAAGGACACGTATAGAAAAAAGAAAAAGTTTTTTTTTTTTTTTCTTTCGGGATGAAAAAAAAGTTTATTTCAGAGGTCGATATTTCTAAAAGAATTTGTTTAATAAACAGAATCTATTTGGTTGGCATGACTACTTACAAAGCGACCACGGCCTTTAACTTCTACATTTGGATCATAATAGTTCAATCTTGGTCGACTACGTCTTTCAGTCGGTTGTCGTCTATCAGGCGATGTCTGATGACGTCTTTCTTCTTCCTTTTTATCATGACCTGCTGAACTATCCTTTCTCTCTTTATGTTCAACTGAGCTATCTCTTCTTTTACTCTCTTTATGTTCAATTGAACTATCTCTTCTTTTAGGTTCCTTCTTCTTTTTTCTCTTCTTGTCTTCCTTTTTAGAATGTTTGCGATGCTTCTTTTTTCGTTTCTTCCTTTCTTCTTCGGAATCACTACCGCTTTCATCCGAACGAACTCGCTTTTTTCTTTTATCTCTGCTACTACTTGTACTATCGCTATCATCGCTATCATCACTATCATCACTTTTATCACTTTTATCATTGACTTTTTTGATTTTTCCGTCCTTGACTGAAAGACAAAATTAAGCCTTCATATAATATGATTCAAAATAGACTTACTTATTGTTCCTGGAGGTAATTTTAGTACTAATTCACCACAGTTGGCAATCATGACATTATGAAGAGGTCTATCATTATCATCAACTGGCTCATTTTCCATCATTTCTACAATATTGTAACCGGAAACTACTTTTCCAAAGACGACATGTTTACCATCAAGATGAGGTGTGGGTCGTGTAGTAATGAAGAATTGCGATGATTGAGTATTTGGTCCACGATTAGCCATACTCAGTAAACCGTGGGTATCATGTTTCCTAGCAAAGGATTCATCAGGGAACGTAGCGCCATAAATACTTTCACCGCCTGTGCCGTTACGACGTGTAAAGTCGCCTCCTTGACACATGAAGCCCTTGATGATTCTAAGTGATGTATTAATATATATACATGTATTCAACAATCATTCATTAAATACCTGTGAAATATAGATCCTTTGTAATGTAAGGGCATATTGCTTACTTTTCCAAGCCCTTTCTCTCCTGTACAGAGTGCACGAAAGTTTTCTGCCGTTTTAGGCACTTGATCGGCGAATAGTTCAAATACTATTCTACCAACTACATTACAATTATCAAACTGCATCTATTTGATCTTTTTTCTTCTTACTTCTGTTGCCATCAATGTCAATGTCGAAGAACACACGGGGATTAATCATTAAACAAAAAGAAAAATCAAGCGGACTGTCTTTATTTCTTTTTCTTTTTCTTTTGTTCAATAAGTAAAATGACTGATGAAAACAAAAATATTTCAATGCAATTGTGGATCTCAAAGAATGCAGGAGTATTTGTAAAGTTGATGACCTTTACAGCAGCCATCATTGCTTTTCCTATTGTGACATTTTTCCTTACACTTCACAGCTTATTTGAAGGTAATAAACACACAAGAAATAGAAAGAGATAAAGAGAGAAAGATATTAAAAGTAAAAAAAAAAAAAAAAAAAGGCAATACAACCTATGCAGCTATTGCAGCAGTTATTATGGTTAATTTGATATTAGCCTTATATATCATTACAGCTTATTTTGAAACGCCCTTGGATGAAGAAAAGAGACCAAAGAAAGAATAGGTCTATTTATTTGTTATTTTTTATATAATCATTCATGACACCAGCTAAATTTAATATTAAAGAATGAAGCCGATTATCTATACTGTCTTGATATTGTTGATTATTCCACGACTCCCTCTTCTCCTTTTCCCATTCTGCTATATAGCACAATTGTTTATGGATATGTTGAATAAGTCTGGTAATACGTGGAGAAATAAAATAAACCATATCATCTACTACTCCGACCATAAACGATAGGCAAAAGAGTGTACTTATTGTTAAAAAGGTCATCGTAGTTATTGTCATAACGGATACTACACTGCCCACATTAAAGCTATTTGCTATTGTTTTACTATTACTACTTGACATCGAGGGGGCAAAGGAAAAAAAAGAAAAGAAAAGAAAGAAGCAGAAAACAAAACAAAACAATTAAAATACGAACCTGACACATTTCCTTTCCCAATTGGGGAGTTGCATTTCAAAGCTTATAGAAGCACATGCATCTTCTCTCTCTCTCTCTCTCTCTTCTCTTTATCCTCTCTTCCTTTCTCTGTTTTTTTTGATATGTTTAAAAGGAGAGTTTGCCGTCTTAAACATCGATATAGATTTTATTTTTAAAGTGCTGGAGTCTATTCAGGTAACAAACCAGATTAGTATCATCATCAGTTTGGTCACTTCTTATTATACACATGCATATTTAATAGCATGATCATTGAAATGCCTTTCACACACACACATATATATATATATATATATATATACACTGATGAACATCGACTGTTGTTTACTGATATAAATGCCTCTTCTTCTTTCACTCTTTCTTTAGATAAACAAACCTATTCATTTTATTCCATTGTTTATGTTGACTATTCAACACGGGTGACACCCGTACAACAGATAGTTGTGATTCATATTGATAGAAACCTTTTGACGATGCACAAAATGTTACAAGTTTACTTTTAGCCACAAAACATCGAATATATTCCATCAAGCCGGATTCTTTTGAGTAAACTTGTTTATCCGAAGTTGACACCGAATAAATGAATAAGGAGTTTGCTTAAAGGACTCATGCGCCTGTAAGTTCTTTCTCTCTTTTATAAATAAGAGTAGAAAACAATAATGGCCCGTAGTTCAGGAATACAAATAAGAGTAGTCATTAAAAACACTCTGTTATCACTACAGACAATTCGGATAGTAAACAGGTTACTTGACTCAAAAAAGGAGAGGGAACAGAATTAGAATAGAAACATATAAATAAAAAGCACTTCTTCGTTTATATTCTGGATCTAGATTTGACCGAGATGTGTGTTGTATTGACAACAATAACAGCAAAGTCTTTTACTGGCTGGCTACTCTCCCAGAATTGACAAGAGCATGAATTCGGCCAACTTTGGATGCAGTTCGTAGAGATCTACTCACAGCCAAGTGGTCCCTTTTTCAGTACTCTGCCACACATTAGGATATGGTAACCGGACTGCCAATTTTTACGTTTGCCACCCAACAGCCCTTCTTTACAAGTGACGCTTCAACATCACGTTAATATACTTTGAAAAGCGACTAATAACGTCTTTTTTTTTGTTTTTGTAGGAACAAAATTTCCCATATAAAGTCTGTATTAAATCATGAAATAAATAATAATTACAGACAGGGAGCTACATATAAAAGTAGATTAGACCCTTGTTGATACAGTACTAAAAAAAAAAAGCCGAGACCATTGTGTACCTTTTTTTTTTCCTTGCCAGAAACCCTTTTTACATCTATGCAAAAAAAAAAAAAAAAAAAAAAAAATGTAATCAAATGGTTCCTGATCAACATATAAATCATGATGACAATGATAAACACCATGTCGTTGAAACGGAAAGGGGATCTGAGTTACTAAATCATGTTTCGATAAACGGAATCCAAGAAAGGTAAATTGACATATTATTTAGGGAGAAGAAAGGGAAGCAATAAAAGGTTATGTCCAAGTGCTTTTCCTCCCTCTTTCTTTTCCTTTTTTATTACTTTGTCATGTCTGTTCATAACTTTGTCTTGAATCCTATTTCTTTTGATTCGCCCGGAAACCTTTCGTTGATGGATGATAATCATAGTCACAGTAAGATAAACAAATAATCACAATATGTGATAATTAAGTTGATGGTAGCATCACGTCATAAGAATAGAAATAGACAATGTATGCCTAGTGATGATGAAGAGGATGATGAGAGGGAGATGGAGGAAGAAGAAGACGAGGATGATGATGACAATCAAAAGATAAAGCAAATGCCTCTTAGAAAAAGCATTCAGCTGCCTAGTGATGACGAAGAAGGTAATTTTAATTAACAGAAATATTGTGTTTCATAAAAAGAGAGAAAGTAACAACGAAATTACAAGACAATCAGACACTTGATACGTTTGTACACCATAGCAACCGATCCGCACCCACGGTTGTTCTCAATCATCTCCAGCAACGTCAACAGCAGTACCAATACCAACAAGCACGTCTCGCCCAATTCCATCATCATCCATCCTCTATGACAGGTATGGACCTGCTGACACAATTAGAGAAAGAAAAGGCAGCCAAGAAGAGAGCGACAATGAAGCCGTTAAATTCACAGATAAAGATCGAAGGAGGGTTGCTAGGTCAGTTACCCGAGCAAGGAACACATAGTATCAGCTTTCAACAACTGGAACAAGAACAAATGAAAAAAAGATTTCTTGATCCTGGACTACAACAACAACAACAACAACAAAGGCGCAGTTATTATCATTCTCACTCAAGATCTCCTTCTCCTCATAAAAAATAAAGTTGTTCTAGAAAATAAAAACTTTTTTTATAAAAAGACACGTGGAATATTTATTTTGAAACGTTTTTCTCTTCTTTTTTTTTTTAGTTTTTTCCCTCTTCTTGTGTACAGAAAAAAAAAATAATAATAATGGAAAAGATTAAAGAAGTAACGAATAAGCCATTGATGTATTTAAAAATAATCTAAAATAAATCAATAGAAAATTGCTAGTATTAGAGCAGAAGCAGAAGCAGCCAATGCTAGAGCAGATGAATATGAAAAGAAATATAAAGAATTAGAGCAATTACAGATGAAACAGGAACATGAGATTATTTCCCTTTCAAACCAAAATAAACATCTTCAAGAAGACTTGGAGTTGGCTCATCAAAAGATTGAACAACTGAAAGCCTTGGAAGAAGAGGATGACGATCTTAAGAAAGAAAACGATGCTGCTCAAAGAAAAATTACTTTGCTTGAACAAGAGTTGGAAAAATCAGAAAAGGCAGTGAGAGAAGCAACAAAGAAGTAAGTCCATTGCGACGTACACATCGTCTTATTGACACACAATCTTAGTTTCCGTGAGGCTGATGTAAAGGCTGAGCATTTCGAACGTAAAGTTCAACAGCTGGAGACCTTATCATCAGATCAAGAGAAAAAGATCGAAGACCTGAAAGCGAAAATTATCGAGTTACAATCACAGTTGGATGAGTTCAATGCTCAGCTGGATGACATTTAATCAAATAAAAAAAAAGCACATGTATTCGGCTTTATATTTATCCGCTATTTTACCTTTTTTTACAGAGAAAAAAAGAATTTCTTTTTTCTTTCTTTATCATTTTTTTTTTAAAAAAAAAAAACCATGTCAAAGCTTGGCACAGACGAAAACCCTATTGATACTAGCTATTATGAGCTTCTTGACGTCTCACCAACAGCGGATGCTATGCAAATAAAAAAGGCCTACAGGTTAGTTATTTTATCTAGATAAACATTGATCGCTCATACATTCTCTCCTTTTTTTTAATATAGAAAACTTGCCTTGGTAATAATAATATTTATTGATTAGATTATTTGTATATTAAATATTTAATAGAAATACCATCCAGATAAAAACCAAACAACCGAAGCTGAAGAGAAGGTAAGTCTTTAAAATATATACACAGGATGATATATTGACCTTTGTTATAGTTTAAACAAATTTCTGAAGCTTATCAAGTGCTGTCTGATTCTCAACTGCGCGCTTATTACAACAAATATGGTAAAGATAACGAATTGGCTCCTGAGGGAGGATTTGCCGATCCTCGAGAATACTTTCAACAAATGTTTGGTGGTGATGCATTTAGAAGTAGTGTACCAATAATATACATCAAACAAGAAAAACTCATATTATTTATATAGACATCATTGGTGATTTAGCTGTAGGCGAAATGTTTAGCGATGCTCAGCAAGAGGAATTGAACAGTCCAACCATTGAAGGTTCCGAGGGACAAAAGTCCAAACAAACCAACAATATGAATAAGGAACAGATTGAAAAAATGCAAAAGCAGCAACAGGAACGCATCGAAAAACTTGCAGAACATCTTATTCACAAATTAGCCATGTATACAGATTCCAAAGGGGGAGAAGAGGATGTGAAGCGATTCCAGGAACATATCAAGATGGAAGCTGAAAAGTTGAAAAAGGAAAGCTACGGTGTCGAATTACTTCATTCGATTGGAGGAGTTTATTCATTAAAGGCAAGACATTACTTGGGAATTAAAGGTGGCGGTATGCCCAGTATTTTCGTCGGGTTTAAGCAAAAGAAGCATATTGTCAAGGAACTTTGGACAACAGTAAAAGTGGCAATGGATGTGCAGCAGGCTGCCGACATGATATCAAAGGCAGAAGAATCAGGAATGGATGATTCTGAGAAAATGAAATTGGAAGAAGAAGTGTCTACAAAGGTAAGAAAGGGTGTGTTCTATTTAAGCTTTTGCTCACAAGTCTTGTATATAGACATATAAGGCATTATGGCAAACATCCAAATTTGAAGTAGAAGCAACACTTCGCTCAGTGTGCGATAAAGTACTTCAGGACAAGGAAGTAGATGCTAAAACTCGAACAAAACGAGCTATAGCATTAAAATGGATTGGATACATCTACAAGCATACAGAGGCCGAGACATCTGCTTTAGATATTCAAGTCAAGGCGTAGTTGTACACTTTATTTCATAATATCTTCTAATAGTTTACTTGCTTGCTGCTTAAATACACTAGAAATACCTACAGCAGGAGCAGAAAGTGGTTCTCTACCAACGTATTGAATTACCTATAGTATATTTATAATTTACATTTAATAAAAGTCCTTCTTGATAATATGTACTATAACAATTTACCTTGTCCTTTGGAATCAACTGACTTAATCTTGGCGCCATAAATGAATAAGCACCAGCGTTCTGTGGCTCTTCTTGGCACCAAACAAATTCATCAGCTTGTCCATACTGTTCGATCTCCTTCTTCAACTCGTTTCTTGGGAAAGGACTCAATTCCTCAATACGGATCAGTGCCACACGATCCTTCATTCCTCTACGCTCTCTCTCTTTGACAAGGTCATAGTAGAATTTACCAGAGACAAAGACGACCTTTTTCACTTGATCTGTATTCTCTATTGTGTTGTCGCCCAAGACAGGTTGGAATCGAGTACCAGGACCCATTTCATCCAAATTACTAACAGCAACCTATATAGTATGTTAAGTAAGGAGCATTCTCTTGTAAGATCAACTTACAGGAGATTTCAATAAGCTCTTGGGTGATATGACAACGAGGGGCTTTCGATACTGTCGAAGCATCTACAAAAGGAAGCGACATGTTGAGCAAAAAAAAAAAAGAAACAGAAAATTAAAAAGCGTGTGCATTTCTTACCTGCCTACGTAAAACATGGAAATATTGTGCAGGAGTAGTACAGTTTACAATGTGCCAATTAGCTGCTTGTCTATGCGCCTTGTTTACATCAAAGGGATCATTGCTCATCTATAATTTTATGCATATTATTATTAAGAGCAGCCTCAAACAGAAGTTTTAAACATTTACCTGTAAGAATCTCTCTACACGACTAGAAGAATGTTCAGGACCAGCACCATCCTGACCATGAGGCAATAGCATGACCAGACCACTCTGACGCAGCCATTTTTCTTCACCGCTAGATAAGAAGGTATCAATGATGATCTGAGCACCATTAAAGAAATCACCAAACTGAGCCTCCCAGAGGACTAGGCGTTTAGGCGATTCGAGTGACATGCCGTATTCGAAACCAAGCACAGCGAATTCAGAGAGGGGACTGTTGGCGACCTCAAAGTGACTTTTAACATTCTCCATATGATTTAAAGGGACTACTGCGCGTTCGGTGTCTTGACAGACAAACATGGCATGACGCTGTGAGAAGGTACCTCTTCCAACATCTTGTCCAGAGATACGAACGTCCATGCCTTCCTTCATCAAGGAGCCAAATGCAAGGGCTTCGGCTGTAGCCCAGTCAAGAGAATGGCCTTGTGAAAGCTTCTTTAATCGTTGTTCGATGTGATACTTTTGAAGACGAGGATGGACCTTGATGCCTTCGGGTGGTGTGACAGAGTATTTGCCAATTTCTTTTAGTAGCTCAACATCGCAACCAGTCTCTACTTGCTCCTCAGGTTGCTCCTTGATGTGCTCTATGCCTCTCCAGTTACCATCAAGGTGATAATTGGATGATGGTTTGTAAGACTCTGCTTCCTGGAGACCTTGTTCAAGCATCTCAACGTGACGCTGACGAACGGCTTCAACTTCGTTTTCTCCACTCAATACAGATTCTTGCAAGAGTTTCTTTTCATACAACTTTGGAACTGATGTACGGTGTCGGATGTTGTTGTACATTAATGGTTGAGTGAAAGCAGGTTCATCCAATTCATTGTGGCCCCAACGACGGTAACACATGAGGTCGAGAATGATATCCTACAAACGGCACCATGTCAACCCTTGGATAAAAAAGGAATATGCTTTGTCTTACCTTTCTAAACTTATTACGATACTCGAATACAACGTCTAATGCTCTTGCTACGTCCTCGGGATAATCACCATTGACATGGACAACAGGAACATTAATCATCTTTCCAATATCGGAACAGTATGCAGAAGATCGAGCATTTTGTGCAGGTGTGGTGTACCCCAACTGGTTGTTGACCACAATGTGGACAGAGCCGCCAGATGAGTAATGAGGAAGGTTAGACATGCCAAAGGATTCCATAACAACACCTTGTCCTGTAAATGCCTATAAAAAGAATGAGTATAATCAAGTTGTTATATAAATAAAAGACTTACTGCATCACCGTGAATTTGAATACACATCACACGGTCTCCAAGGTTGCATGAAGAGTCAGCTGTGGCCAGACGATCTGTTTGCTTCGCTCTGGCTTTACCCATAGCCACAGGGTTGATAGCTTCCAAGTGAGAAGGATTATGGAGTAAGGAGACATGGACCTTTTTACCATGATATTCAAGGTCAGGGTTGTTTGTCAAGTGAGAAATCACGTCACCAGAAGCGAAGGTTCCTTCAGGTAACTCTGAGAAGCCCTTCATTTTGTGGAAGAGAGCGGCATGGGGATAGTTTAGTAAATCACAAAGCAAATTCAGTCTTCCACGATGAGGCATTCCAATGATAACATCCTGTACACCATTTAAAGCCGAGAGCTCAAAGAGTCGATCCAATGCTACCATCATACTCTCTGCTCCTTCGAGACCGTAACGCTTTACGTTGGGAAACTTTTTACCAAGAAATTGATCAAACACTTCTGAATTGACCAAGAGCTCATGGATTCGCTTCTTTTGATCTACTGTAAGTTCAGGTTTTTGCCAACTCTCGACAGCATGATACCACCATCTTCTCTCACTAGCACTCTAAAAAAGGAAACTTTTAATATTGTAAACTCAGATGACGCGCGTTTAAGCTTACAGGTATATGCATAAATTCATAGGCAATTTTCCCACAATAGACAGCTTGAAGGTGGTTCAGGATCGTTTTGAAATCTGCCTCTTCTCCACCACTTGTGTTCTCTTGCAAGGCGTCATTTGTATGAAGGATACCTGCGAGATTGTAGCGTTCATCATCTTTGCCCAAACCATATCGTTCAGGTTTCAAGGCAAGTACTTCTCTATAAAATTGTTGTTAGATAGGTATACCTTTATTTTTGGTGCTTATACTTACTTTCTTTTCATTATATTCAGAGGATCTAGCTGAGCACCTTCATGACCATGTGTACGATAAGCTTGGACCATACGTAGTAAGCTACCGTACTGACTACGGTTGGCTAATTCTTGTTCTGTATAATCAGGTAGTTTGAATTCTTTAGGTACTCGATACCCATAAACGCCGTCGTCATGATAATAACGTGTATTTCTAAGCAAGACACGACCTGATCTCGGTTTTTTAACTATATTACAAGAAACAGCTCTAAACATGTGTGAAAAAATAAAAAGAGTGAGAAAAAGGAGAAGATAAGCAAGTTCTTTATTTATAGTAAGTCTCTTTTTACCACGCAAAACACCTGCATTGGCCCACGGTCACCTGATCGAATCCAAATCAGTTTTAGTTGTAGCTGTTATTACAAGATATTTTTGGATATATTTGTTAAATTCGAGGCTATAAAATCAGATGGAAACAACACAAGCAATGTCTTTTGTTCTTACTGCTTTATTTTCCCTCTATTATTTACATGTAAATGCAAATGACAAGTGCCTGGGAAATGTTAAACTATTGGCTGTCGTTCAATGTACAACGTCCAATGAGAACATGAATTCCCTGATTTCTAAAGGGGTTGATTTACGATTGATTTCATTCTTAAATATCTTTAATGATACAGAATACGTGTGATGAGATAAAACGATGCTTTTGTTAATCTTTTTAATATACCATCGATTAAAGAAATGGTACGAGTAACTGAAGCAAAAGCGTTATTAGCACTTTACTCAGAATTTATTCACGCATTGGTAGAGAAATGATAACTTCGATGACAAGTGGTATAAATAAGAGTCCATCAGCGTCAAGTGGATGAGAGGATAAAATCAGAGCTTGTCTTTGCGTGAGGTTAGTAAAAATATCAGTCAAAGATGAAAGCAGTTGTCACAGGCGAAGCTGACGATCATTTAGACCAAAAGTGACGTCTACTTTAGAGTAGAGTCTCTAAAAAGCAAAAGCACAATAACCCCTCATTGAATGAGGGTAGACATTTCAGATACAAGAGGCAGGGAAAAAAAAAAAAAAAAAAAAAAAAAGAGGACCCAACGGTTGTCTACTGAAACATCTGATGTCAACACATCATTACTTTACAAAAAAATATAGCTAAATATAAAAAAGAAGTATCGTGTAATACTAGTTGACATTAGCAAAAACAGACAAGTTAAAAATGAACTTTTCTCTGGCCTCTTTTTTGTCTTCTTTTGGTCTCTTGAACTTTTTGTTTTTGAAAACAAAGAAAAGTAATACATCCTTCATGACCTATATTTTGACAACATTTGATTTAACAATATTTTATGTGGCAGTCAGGATCCTGTAATAATGAACTCTCATTTTGTCTTGCAGTAAAAAGCTAGTAATCGTCAGGAACAGCATCATCTGGTCTTGAAATACGCATAACAGCATACAAATATTTCATAGAAAGGGAAAAGAAAAGGATTCATACCAATGGATGATGTATATAGTCATCCGTTTCTTACATAACCAAGTCTACTTGAGATAATTCGATCTTCATCTTGCATTATGCACATATTACTTTGTAACCATTCAAGGGACGTCCATCATCTGACAATGGCTTACCACATTGATTTGCTCTGGTTTATAATTTGAAAGAGCGACTGAGTTTCAGTGGAGTGCGGGGTAAAAGATGGCATGTGAAGGTGGCAAGGTCCCTTGTCAACAGTAAGAAATTTATAATACAAAATATACGGTGGATAAACCTTGGAGCGGAAAGGTTCGTAAGAGGTGCGTTAGAAGTGGAAGAGTACCTAATTGTTCATCGTTTGTACTTTAAACTCCTTCTCTCTCTTTTTTTTCCTTTAATTTTTTTTAAAAAACATCACCCCCCTCTCTCTCTCTTTTTTATTTTCAGGTAAAAAAGATGTTGAAGCTCTTGCAATCTTCCAAGGCAGTAAGTAAAATATCGTGTTTATCTGTCAACTTGTAATTAACGTTTTTAATTAGTTATCTGCAGTTAGTAAGTTTAAATTCAGTAAATTAAGAATGCAACATAACAGAGAAACCTATAGAATCCAACACTGTTCGAATGACCACTCGTGGTCTTCACATTTCTAAGCCTGCTATGCAAGTTATGGCTACCAACCCTCTTCGCGCCAAAGAGGCTTCCGTATGTTGCATATCCTTACGTAAAAAATATATATCTCATTTATTTCCAGGGACCTATTGCAAGCAAATATCCTGTTATTGATCACGAATATGATGCCGTCGTCGTTGGTGCTGGTGGTGCCGGTCTTCGTGCAGCTTTCGGTCTTGCTGAAGCTGGTTTCAACACAGCTTGTATCACTAAGCTGTTCCCTACTCGTTCTCATACCGTCGCTGCTCAAGTAAGTGTTTGATATTAACAATTAACAACTTGACTCACATTTAGCATAGGGTGGTATCAATGCCGCTCTTGGTAACATGACAGAAGATGATTGGAGATGGCATATGTACGATACTGTCAAAGGTTCAGATTGGCTTGGTGACCAGGACGCTATTCACTACATGTGTCGTGAAGCTCCCAATACTGTCATCGAACTCGAACATTACGGTGTGCCTTTCTCCAGAACTCCTGAAGGCAAGATCTATCAACGTGCCTTTGGTGGTCAAAGCTTGAAGTTCGGCAAAGGTAATTGTTTCTTTTTGATGCACCATCCCTCTACTGACACAATACACATTTAGGTGGTCAAGCTTACCGTTGTGCTGCTGTAGCCGATCGTACCGGTCATGCTATTCTTCACACCTTATATGGTCAATCCCTTCGTCATAGCACCAACTACTTTATCGAATATTTCGCTCTCGATTTGATCATGGAAGATGGCGAATGTAAGGGTGTTATTGCCTTGAACATGGAAGATGGTACCCTTCACCGTTTCAGATCTCACAAGACTGTCCTTGCCACTGGTGGTTACGGCCGTGCCTACTTCTCTTGTACTTCTGCTCACACCTGTACTGGTGACGGTAACGCCATGGTCGCTCGTGCTGGTCTTCCTCTTCAAGATTTGGAATTTGTCCAATTCCACCCTACTGGTATCTACGGTTCTGGTTGTTTGATCACCGAAGGTTCTCGTGGTGAAGGTGGATACCTTGTCAACTCTGCTGGTGAACGTTTCATGGAACGTTATGCTCCTACTGCCAAGGATTTAGCTTCTCGTGACGTTGTCTCTCGTGCTATGACCATGGAAATTAAGGCCGGTCGTGGTGTTGGTGCCGAAAAGGATCACATCTACCTCCAACTTCACCACCTTCCTGCCTCTGTTCTTAAGGAACGTTTGCCCGGTATCTCTGAGACCGCCGCTATTTTCGCTGGTGTTGATGTTACAAAGGAACCTATCCCTGTCTTGCCTACTGTCCACTATAACATGGGTGGTATCCCTACTCGCTACACTGGTGAAGTTCTCACTGTCAATGAAAAGGGTGAAGATCAAGTTGTCCCTGGCCTCTATGCTGCTGGTGAAGCTGCCTGTGTCTCTGTCCACGGTGCTAACCGTTTGGGTGCTAACTCCTTGTTAGATATTGTTGTCTTTGGTCGTGCTGTTGCTCACCACATTGCCGACACTCTTGAACCCAATACCCCCTTGAAGCCTTTCGCTGCTGATGCCGGTGCTAACACCATTGCCAACTTGGATAAACTCAGAAACGCCAGCGGACCCAAGCGTACTGCTGAAATTCGTCTTGCCATGCAAAAGGCCATGCAAGCTGATGCTGCTGTCTTTAGAACTCAAGAAACTCTTGATGAAGGTAAGATATGAAAAAGCATAAGGATAAACACTCAACGATGTTTATTATAGGTTGCACCAAGATTGACAAGATCTGGCACTCATTCAAGGACGTTGGTGTGACCGATCGTGGTATGATCTGGAACACTGATTTGGTTGAAACCTTGGAACTTCAAAACTTGTTGACCTGTGCCTCACAAACTATGCACGCTGCTGCTGTTCGTAAGGAATCCCGTGGTGCCCACGCACGTGATGACTACCCTGATCGTGATGATGAAAACTGGATGAAGCACACACTCTCTTGGCAAGACCAAGAATCTGGTGAAGTTAAGCTTGATTACCGTGGTGTTACCGCCACTACTCTTGATGAAGCTGAATGCAAGCCTGTTCCTCCTTTTGCTCGTGTTTACTAATTAAACACATAAAAACCGCTTATTCCTGTTTCATTTTTAACTTTTGACTGCATATAAAAAATCCCCCTTTTTACGATGACGTATCGTCAGTGTCTGTGATTTACTTATTTTGCCCCCCTTTCTGAACTTTAAAATTTGGAGTGGCTGACTTGTATGGCTAAGAAATAAGAAATAAGAATTTTATTTATTTAATGCTTTATCTTCTTTGTGTTTGCAGATTTATATTTGGTGGAAGCTGCATCTCTTCATTTACTGACAACAACTGTCTTAGTTCATTATATATTTGTGACAGTCTGTTGTTATTTTCAGATGTTAATTGTATACGACTTTCTAAAGCTTGTCTGCATATATTCGTGATGTTTGTCAACACCTCATCCGTTCTATCTCCAGCGTCAGATGGTACTTCTGATTGAAGCACATCAGAACTATCAGTAGCTGCTTCACTATGATCATTCTCTACAGTATTCTGGATAAGTGCTGTCTCACCCATCATATGAACCCTCAAGCTAGAGTCGATTTCTAGGTGATGCCGTAAGTACACTGTAGCATTTCTCTTATTACTATCGTGACAATCTACTTTGGCTGTAAACTTCACAGCTTTTATCAAAGCGATAAACCAAATACATATGCTTACAGGCACGCTTATTTCGTTGAAAGTCTATACAATTGCATACAGTCATCATTCCTTGTTCAGTTAATATATCGTATACAACTTCTGTCGTGAAAGACTTGACAATATAGCACACTTCTTCTTCGATATACACTTTCTGCACCATATCTTCTAATGACAGCTCATTGACCTCTTCTGCTGCAATCATTCTCTTTCCTGCCTCTCTAGTCTCTGAGCTCATACGTCCGATGTTAGCAGCCATCCTTGCGGTATTGCGCATAAAATCGGCATGAATATCATCAACCAAGATAAAGATTAATCGATCCAGTCTTCTATTCCTCTTTCTTTGCAAGTAGTTCGTCTTCAATTGGTTATGCCAACTCTCGATATAATTGTTCGTTTCCATATTGGTGAGAATCTGTATTTGGTAGGCTCTGGCCCACTTAAAGACGCGTTCGTGCTCTAAGTAATAGTTTTTGAAATAAAACATAAATGCTGGGTATATACTGAATTTTTGAATGAATTGGTCAATCTTTCTAGTATACAGCTCTGCTACTTTCCTACATCATCTCCTTTACTTAGGTAATGACCAGCTGGTATCTGATCTTCTTGCTCCTTTACTGCAAAGCCAATATAGTCGCTTGTTCCATGTGGGTTGGCAATCATACAAGGTTTTTCAAAGACATCCAGCTCGTAGTCTTCCTCTAGCTTCATTCAATTCTTGATGTATAACTTTCCACAATCACTTTTTGCTAATAAATCATCTGAAGGTTCCTATACATATAATCCTCTTTATCTAATATAAGAGCACCATTAGGATACCAATTCTGTCAATGTATCTCTAATTCGTACTTATTCTGCTTTAAATACACATCACCGCAAGCTTGATAAGAAAATTTATAAATCGTTTTTCTGACATACAACAATTATGTTGTTAAAAAAAGTGGTCCAAAGCATTCGACAAAGAAAAACTGCTGTCGTATCTTTCTTTCATTCATTCATTCGTAATATCAACGTGCCTCGTAAAGTGTTCATATGTACTACATCTTACATGAGTTACTAACAAGTTGTATTGGTAAAAGAGTTTCATCCTCTACAAACCCTCTTCCATTACCTAAAAAACAGAAAACCATAAAGGACACTGTTCTAAATCCTTCAGATAAATACATTTCGAGAAGATGCAAACTATCTTCTTTATTAAAAAATGACTATAAAGGATATCGTGTAAGAATAAAACCTAAAATCATAAGCACCTTACTGCTATGGATAATATTAAATAGCTATACTTTTATGCATAGCAAATACTTCGACAAGTGTCAGAAGAGTTCCCCATTTTGAGAGCAGATGCAATGAGCTTTGGTCTTTTTATAGTGAGCAAATGGATTGAAAATGGGGTTTCTAGCAGTGACTTTCCGTTGATTATGGCGTCCAAGTTTTGGACTCATTTGTATCGAAAAGTAGCAGACGATAAAGACAAGCGTAATGAAAGAATTGTAAGTCAAAACTATATCAAATTCTTAATCACTAATGAAATGCATGTAGAAATTCTCCAAGAGTATCAATGATTGTTTTGAAGAATTTGATTCCACAAGAAGATCTCCTGAAACTAAAGGTAGAAATTATAACATGTACTATTTTAACACTAAGCGGCTTTCAATAGAATATTTATATAACATACCTGCCTTGGACCGTTTGCATGTAGCAATATCGAACATCTGTACTTCTTCCATTATACAAAGTAATTTAAAATAACCTAATCAATCTATGTGATCTTATTTTGTTTTGAAGATATTTCTCTGCATCTTACACAAAACGTAAACTTGTACATATTTCGAGTCCTTTTGGGGTTCCTTCGAGGTTTTAGGGAAAGTACAAACCAATCATTTAATCCTAGAACCATTGGTGAGTCAATATCTTACCTTTTATGCTGTGTCATCTTACAGTAATCTATTAGCAACCAAAGCTGCTAAAAGCATCGAGCTCTACAAAGAATACAAGGATGCCAATATTGAACTAGAAGGATTTGAATCACAATACAAGTATGTTATAAAAAATGCTTCTAAATGCGAAATTATTAATTATCTTATCTAGCAAAACACTTGGCATATATAAAGATGTATTTAACAATGATACCTTTGAATCAATTTCTGATTATACATATGCCAAAAACAACTCTGCGAAGCTTGTACGCTTTTGTGCAGAGCTACTAAAAGAAGCAATATCAAAGCCGGAATTAAAGTTCAAGACTTGGCATGTTATGCCTAGACCAAGCAACAACATGCGTAAGCCATATATGAATATTATCAAAAATTACTAACGACAACAAACATTGATAGTGTTTGTGCCGCTAAGCGGTGTTCATGCAATGCATGGTGTCCTCGAGAGATGTTTCAACGCTGGCCTAAAAATTCCCCAACAAGTATATACTGAGGAGTATAGTTTTGAAGAGAAAAGGGTATTTCTATGCTGTAGTATCTAGCTGTGCGCTTTACTAACAGTAGCTGTTATACAGCATATTCCGGCATTGATGGGACCAACAAACTTTGAGGACCATTACGGAGGTGTTGTTTGGAAAAACAACTTGTGGGAAACACTGTTCAACTTGGACCACATACAGAAGAAGAGAAGCAACGCCAGCCAAGGTATGTTTATACTGTTGCTTTAATAGTAACTTATTCATCATTCTTAATATAAATCTATTAAAGGAAGTCAACCATGTGCCAGATTGGATTACGAATGGAAAACCGATGGGCACATGATAATTGTCCTGTTCATAAAGAGAGCCATACGTAATGAAAACACCTTTTTATACACTTCAAATATTGGTCAATGATTCAAACAGAGCAAATTTCGCAAGATGATAGTGAAATGAACTTTATGAAAAGAAGAGTTAATTTGAAAAATTGGAGCAAAGGGTTGTATCCCTTGAAGAAAGAGCCCACGGGCATAACACTGAACGATAGAATAATCGGTCTGGATCCAGGTATGAGCACTATTTTGAAAATATCAAGTAATACTTACAATATACATAGGCCTTAGAGACATATTTGTTTCAACGGATTGCTCAGCTGCGAAAATTGTAGACAAAAAAGCAGTTAAAGAAAACACTACAAAGTTTAGCAATGTGGAATACAAGTAAGCATACGCTAATTTATATAATCTTCTATTTAATGTAAAAAAAAAACCTTTTACTGACGATTGAGTGGGCAAGAAAGATTGAATTGGAGAACAGAGAGGCAGCTGGTATACAGCAGGTATACAGTGAGATTCCTGTAGTGGATTCTGTAAATAGTAGTGAACTGTTGAAGTACTTGAGGGCCGTCGGTAGAAACCGAGAAAAGTAAGTAGTTGAGTGGCCTTGTTTGTCATACTTATCGTTTTGTATCTTGTAGGATTTTTGATTTTATGAAAGGTTATCGCCATCGTGAGACGAAGGCATACCTTGTCCAGAACAGACAAATCAAAGACAACCATATGTGTGATCTCATATTGGGCCAAACTGCCGCTGGTGCTCCTTATACCCTTGCCCACAGAACAAACTCAAAAAAAAAAAGAAAAAAAAGCAAAGAATACATTCAAAAAGGCAAGTGGAATAGTTGCAAAAGAAGTAAAACGAACGGTAATCGCTTACGGCGATGCAAGCTTGACTGGAACAAAAGCAGGGTATACTCCCATCCCTGTGAAGATAGATTAGTATAGCAACTTTATCACTTTATTGAATAGGCTAATGTTCATTTTATATACAGAAAGCTCAAAGGGCATTGGCCCAGAGGGCATTAGTAATTCCTGTTGATGAGTTCAGGACAAGTGTGACCTGTTCCAAATGCCACCGATGTCTCGAGAACAAATACGAAAGACAAAAGCTTGTTTGTAATCATAAGTAAGCAGATCATTGTATTTGTAACATTAAATAACATTAACTTTTTTCATGTTCAAAAGGAAAAAGAAAATTCGTCTGAAAGAGGAGAAAAACGCTACTCTACAATGCTTGGACGATAACAAGAGGATTGTTGGTCGTACATCGGAGTGCCCACAAAGAGAATCCAGCAGTAAGTAAAATTACATATGAAGTCATATACTAGGGCTATTACTAAACTTTATCTGAAGGCTATTCTCCGGTCGTTTATCAGTTGAAGCATTGCCAATTGTGTCCAGCTACAAATGACCGTGATATCGTAAGTGCAATGTAAATGATAAGAGTATTAATTTTAATGAGTAATAATAGGTATGGCAAAGGGATATAAACGCTGCTTTGAACATACGCTCCATCATGGTGACTTATGTAGAGTCAAATTATAGTATCTTATCAAGGCATCCCTCTCTAAAAAGAGAATCAACCTCTGGTGGTTATCAAGCTACTTCACAGCCACTTTGATTGGCCCACTTAAGTGTGTCCTCAGTGTCTGTGACTATGCTCTCTTTCACATTAATAATGTTGGCAGGTTCTTTGTCACCTTATTTATTGAGAAATAAAGATGCTCGTTAAAGTCAAGGTGAGAGAGAGTTTGAGAAAAGAAGGGACGAGTAATTAACTTTAACCTAGACTCTGACTGGAAAAGAAGTACGCGTGCATTTAAAAAGAAATGTATATACATTCTAATGGACTGTTGTAGATTGAAATTGATATTGAACCAAGTGATAAAATCTCTCGCATAAAGGAACGTGTTGAAGAAAAGGAAGGCATCCCCCCACAACAACAGAGATTGATTTACAGTGGAAAGCAAATGTAATAAGAATTCTTTGTTTATTTCCATTTTGTTTTTTAATCATTGAAAAATAATAGGTCTGATGAGATGACAGCGAATCAATATGGTATTGAAGGAGGCTCAGTTCTTCACTTGGTATTAGCACTTCGTGGTGGACAATAAACGAGCTCCTTTTATTTTTAAAGTGAATAAAAAATATCTATCTAATAGTTATGGCTGATAACTTTGGTAATCTACAAATGTATAGTTCGTGATGAGTTCTGGTGCTTCTTCAAATACGACCATCATCCCTAGAAGCATATGAAAGGTATTATGACAGTGGACAGCCCATATACCGGGATTGTCCTACAGAAAAAAAAAAGATAAGTTTATAAGCAAAGTGGATGTAGGGCAGTTTACTTACTGCAATAATACGGATTTTCGACCAACCACAACCGACTGCTTCTGTAGTAACTGTTTCGCGTTCACGGTATAGACTTCTATCTATATTAGGGTATACTAACGTAACATCCTTCATTATCGGATGCGGTACATTTCGAATTTGTCCATCTCTTTCTTCATCGTATTCGCCCTTACCATTGGCGATCTCCCAGTGAGAGTGACCATGCGTATGCCAAGGATGGCTGCGGCAAGGTTGACCAGGATAATGTGTGGACTGGATGACGATATCGATAATCTCATAGTGCCCTATGGGATAAGTGCCTAAACGAGGATCATATCCATTAGGCTGTCTGTTGAACGCATCGGGTGCTTTGCGTCTATTGGTAAATAAGTCGTAAAGTATCGGGCGCTGGTTGTTTGCCTGTTCCTGAAATGCCACGCCGTTAACGTAAAACCGAGATTGTCCCCTGTGCTGACGCATTTCGACTGTTCGAAGCTTGATCGTCCTACTTGCAGGCCTGTAGACAACAGGATCAACACCATAGAGAGGGTACAAGTGAGGCCAAACCCAATTGACTATTTCTTCATAGTCAAAATTCACACGACGCAGTGGAAGTGCGAGAACGGTCGGCTTCTTTAATCCCAGAGATTGATCTTGGTCAGGGCGTATGGTTCGATAATGCAGAACAGCGTAACCATTTGTGAGTTTAGGCACACCATCAGACCAGTTACGTATTACTTCTATGCTATAATCGTCTGGTTCCTGATCTGTGTTGAGTAAAACCGAGAATCGTTGGCCTGGAGTCACCTCTAAATGACTGACAGTATAAGGCTCGATAAGCTCGCCGTCGACTTCGATAATGGTCAAGTTATGATTAGCAATACCAAAGAGCAACGTACGGAAGGCTGTAGCACCAATCACTCGTAATCGATAAACCTTATTTGGCTGCACAGTCAGAATTTCATATCCTCCGCATTGGGATACAGATACGCGGCTTGAATTAAACAGCGTGCGACCATTAATTAAAATACTATCCGCTTCAGGAATATTAGTGAATTTAGGACCCATCAGCCAATCTTCTACACCAAGTCGAGTCTGGTGCCACCATTCACTAAGAAGTATGGTTCGTTCAAAGTCATACTCATAAGGACCCGCAATCAACTTGCGAGATATCCCGTCCATCAAGAGTTCCTCTTCTGGTGTCAAGTTTTCTGGGTGAGCATCTTTTGATTCATAAATGATAATAGGTCCAAACACAGTTTCTTCTTGTAAGCCGAGGTGAGCATGATAAAAATATGTGCCTGCTTGGTTGACAACTCGAAATTCATGAACATAGTCTTCACCGGGTCGAATGGGTAGTTGTGTCAGAAAGGGGACGCCGTCCGCATGATTTGATCCATACTGCTTTATACCGTGAAAATGGATCGCCAATGCTTGTGACTTACGGCTGCCAGTCTCTATTTGGTTACGAATTAAAACTCGAATTCTATCGCCTTGATTAGCCACAATAGGTGGACCGGGCATTTGTTTGTTGATCATCAAGACGGGAGGTGAATGGTCAGAGCAATCGGGATTTTTCTGCTCTTGAGTGATATTAAATTCATAATAACGAAGCACGCCTTCGTTCGTATTGAAGGGATCACTGGAATATATGTCAATTGCCATGGTTACCTTTAGTAACCAAAGTAGCAGTTGTGCCACTATAAATTTCCGAGCCATTTTTCTACACGCAAAAGTAGGAAAAATACAGGTGAAAAAAATACAAGGACCTGGTTTCATGGGTTTTTATGAAATATTCTAAAGCTACCCAACGAGCTGTCATAATGTTAAAGAGAAGAAATGTTTAAAGGGATATTCTCGTAGATAGAAAAAAATGGAAAAACCATTTTAACGCCCCTCTCTTGGTGGGAACGACTTTATCATTGGATTTGGCAGGTCGAACTCCGGTTTTCCTTTTAGGAAAATAATTTTACCCCACTTTTTTAACCCCAAACTGAGATTTCAAACCTTTTCTCTTTCTCTTACTTTTTTAATAATATGGATAACAACAACACAGAACAACCTGTTAAAATCAGAAAGAAACCAGGCCGTAAACCTAATCCTGCTTCTCCTGCTCTTCGTAAAGCACAGAACCGAGCTGCCCAAAGAGCATTTAGAGAGCGGAAAGAACGACATATGCGTGAGCTAGAAGTGTCTATTAAACAAATTCGAGAACAACGAGATAAACTACTATCAGAAAATGAACAGCTAAAGGCAGATTCAGAAATACTAAAGTCAGAAAATTGGTATCTCAAAGGCATTGTACTTTCACTTCAACTTGTCTGCTTTCAGCATAACCTCGTCATCCCTCAGCATAGCCCATATATTAACGAGCAAGCCTTGTCAGTACTGGCTCAATCAATACCTGAGTCAATTGCAACATATGTTAATATCAATGCGAATAATAAAGCACCTACACCATCGAAATTCTTTGGCTATAGACATACAATGCGGCAGAGAGACAGACACCTCTCATATGGCTCTACAGTGATTTCCAAAGAAGGCACCCATTCCGCGCCCGAACATCCCTTGCATCCATCGTCTGTGCCATGCAATTCAGAACCAGAGCCAATCACTCATGAGAATACAAAATCATCTACTCCTAATATGTACGAAGATCTTGTGCATCCACTGCAGTCAATGTCTAGTAATAATACTATCAATATACCGCCACTATCACCGCCTACAGACTACCAACAACCTCATGAAGACAAGAAAAGTGCGCCTCCTAAACCAGTCATGCTAAGAAATGAACCGGTTACTTCTAATTTAGCTGCGATTCAAGCCCTTCGTCTGAGACTTCGACTTCAATCTGCATGCATAAGCATGGACAGTGTACCTGTTGCTGTTCAACCTACTCTTCTTCAGGTATTGTTATCGTAGAAGCAAAGCAAGAAGAGATGAATAACATATTTTAAATAGCTCACGATCCCTCATGACCCCCGTATTGACCTCATCCCAACCCCACACATGCGTGATAGAATGATTCTATTTAGAGATCAATTCGATCTAGATGACTGTTTCCGCTGTCTTTTAAGTGGTTCTGTATTCCATGGAGGAGACCCAGCCGTTGCCGCCAATTGGCAATTACCCGCCGAGTTCTTTGAAAAGTACTGGTTCTTGACAATTGACTATGACCTTCGACGTACTACCAACCGTTGGAGAAGACTCCAGGGTCTAAATGATATCGATTTTGAACAACAGCAAAGACAGTTACATCAACAGCTGGAAGAAAAGAAAAATATTGAACAACAGCCTTTATTAGAACAAGTGCCGAATTTAAACTATGCTGATATTTCTGCTCTTTTGGGTATTGAATTTCAAAAGATTGCAGCCAAGGAGCAACAACAGCAGTTACTGCGGCGTCAACAACAACAACAACAACAAGCGTCATATGCCTCTTCATTATCTTCAGACTGTTCTACTTCATCACAAAATCATCATTCACCGCATTCGAGTCATGAACAAGATGATAGAATGTCTGTATTTGAGCCAATACGACTGACAGATGGAGGCTCTTTATCTTATTTCCGACAAAAGAAGAAACATCAAGAGAAGCACAAGACGTTCATACAGTCAATAGAACATGAAATGAATCAAACATGGGAACCAATGTTGACAGACTCATTAACAGATAATTATGACACAATGATGGACACCATTTTGGACACAGAACACTTGAGCTAATCATCCTTTATTATTTATTCAATTTCCTCTTGTTTTACAACCTGCAATAAACTTTTGTGTAACCAATAATGTCTACAATGGCATAAAAGGGATATTTATTTTCCGTATTACGTTTATAATTGTGAATGACACATTCAGTGTATTTTCAATTCTATTGGTCAACACAATAGATGTACTTTGCTGAACAAAGAATTGAACACATATCCTTTTCTTATTAGAAAGCAATGATTTCTTTGATAGTTTATACTTATCTTGTGTGTAATTACAAGCCACTTCATTACGAATTTCTGACTTTAGTCTTTTGCTTAAACATACAGCCATAAAGTTTCTGAAGAGCTTAAGCAAAGCATACACACACTATTATTCCTATTGATACAGTCATGTATTGGAGGAAATTATCAAAACAAAGAAAACTAGCACAGAATGTGGCCAAGTATGCTTTCTATTTTTTTTCTTTTATTTTTTTACTGTCTGCGAATGTAAATTAAATTTACCATTATGGGAATGGAATGTATGGAAGCATATTCAGTAGAACTTTATGATTGATCATTTTTGCTTAATATGGACAGTTCTTTATGGAAGATCTAGCCTTGTGTTTCAATTTACAGAGGCTTCATTTACTAGAATGTTATGAAAAAAAAATAGCAGCAGAAACAAGGATGATTATGCTTTACTACAAATACTTTTTGAGCTTGATCAAACACACACAAAAGCTTCTAGACATATTACGATTTCTATTTTTGTCAACCTGTGGCTTCAAAATTGGACACAGCGTCGACATTGATTAAGGTGATGTATTACAAATAAATATATATATATAAAACAGAGGGGAAATTAATGTACTTTTTAAGCTTGTCGATGGTTGTACAGATGTTAAATATCTTCTTTAAGACGATATCTATTATCCAGCTTCTTTTCATTGATTGCTTTTTGATACAGTCGCAAATAATCATACAATGGTCCTTGCTCGTCTCCTCGATCCCATGCGAGAGATAAAGCACTTTGCATCATCCTGATCACATATGCTTCATAATCCTCTGGAGACCGCATCAACTGGTGATAGTCCTCTGACGCTGTCTGTATTGCTCGTTCAAGCGATCCGTGCTCTTGAGTATTGAATAGATAAGCATTGAAATCTACACTTGATCTTCTATCAACCAAGAATTCACTTAATCCGCCCGCTCCAGTCGAAATAACAGCTGAGCCATGCGCCATGCCTTCAACAGCCACAAGTCCAAAGCTTTCAGTCTCGCTTGGTACATACACAAAGTCAGCTGCAGCCCTATAGTAAGAAAGCCATTGCTCTTGTTGGCGTACGGTCGTCATCAAGACGACCTGGTCTGGATTCTCTTTGGCTAGCTGTTCAACCCACTCAAGCGGATAATTATTGGGCTGTCCTATAATTGCAAACTTGATATCGTATTGTCTAAAGTAACCGATTGCCTCTGCAAAAGTTTCGAGACCCTTGTTGTATTGGAACCGTCCGACATAGAGCACAAGCGGTTTATGAAGATCTTGAGGTAAAAGTTGACCTTGTGCAACCAGGAACTGTTTCGCGAGTCTCTTGGTCTCTGACTTGAGGGGCGTAGAGAAATTGAGGCCGTTCTTGACCAGTTTCGGTTCCGTGAATGGATTGGTGCTTGGGCTTAGAGCCACGCCATGACTAATGCCGTAAAAATTCTTTTTCTCAGCCTTTTTTAAGAGTGAGTTCATGATGACTTCCTTGAGGTAAAAATCTAGACTGCCTTCTGTCATGGATTTGGCCATTTTCCTGCTGACAAATGTGACTACATCTGCAGTGTCGATCGCTAGCGGAGACATAAATACTTTATTACTGCCAAACATGTATGGAGAGAGCCTTTCTTGGATATTTTCTCGGCTGTTTGTCCAAAACTTGTCAACATTTTCTAGTCTGTTTGTATATTGAAGCTCATCCAAGTAATCATGCATTGTATAGACAACTGTCGGAGGCGTATTTGTGAATTTCTGACTGGCAAAGTCCTTCATGTATTTGGCAACATATCCATTCGTCGCTCCGTGTAAATGGACCACATCGACACGAGGCGGTGTTGCAGCAAGAGGCGCAAACAGGCTTTGTTCATGTCTTCCCGTGGCTCTCCAGATGATAAAAGAGGCTACTGCTTTGCAAAAGTACTGATCCTTCCATTCCTGAGGCAATTGGCTTGGCGTAGAGTATAATTGGGTAATAGAGTTGGCGTGAAACGATTTGTGTAGCGGATAAATTTTACCAGGCCCAATGAGATAAACCCTCATCGTCCTGTTTGCATGTAGCGTCTTGGACATTAAGGCGGCTTTTTCCTCTTTTGGCAGTGAGCCAAACCGTGGAATTGGATTGAAGTCGTAGACCATTTGGTACACCTTAAATTCGACAGGTATCACCTTTCCTTGATCATCTTTAAATGTCGTAACCATTTCGACAGCTGTCCTGATCGGATACTGTTCCTGTTTCTTTAAAAATGAATAATAAGGCATGACCACAACTGGCTTGATTCGGCCAGATTGGAGCTGTGCCTGAGCAAGTGCCGTCAATGCTGTTCCCATACCACCCATGGTTGCTATTCCAAACTCTTTGGTTACATGATATACATTGGTTTGAGAAGGTAGTTGAATTGGTGATGTGTCTAATTCATGATATGGTATTTGGGGATAAATACGGATATCTAACAAAACAAGTCAATATATACAATAAAAAAGGAGAATGATTCGTACCAAATCGTACTGGTTCGTTGGTTGATTGTAGTAATATTGAACTTGCGATAAACAAGATAAACTCTGTTACTGCTACAATACAAAACACAACTTGAACATAATTCCACCATCTCCATCGTCGTAACAGTGATTTCAAATATGTTTTTGTCTGTCTTTTTTGTTGTTGGCTGCTAGTTCTGCCATTGTTGTCTATGGTGACTGCAGAATACTCTTTTTGTATCATAAAAAAGAAAGAAAGAAAAAAGAAATAAAAGGAGGATATATGACCTTAAAATTTAAAAAATACCCTAATTATAGGCTTTTTGCTTAAAATGGTGATTTTTCATACTCCCCTTCAGAGTCGAGACTATTGTACCCCTCTTTAAACACTCGCATAAAAGAGAAACAAATAAAGAATAAAGAAAAGTGAATAAATCTATATCACAGATATGAAACAAAACTTTCAAAAAAAAAAAGAGAGAGAAAGAGAACAAGAATACATAAAAGATCAAAGTAAAACAATAGAAGCGGAATGTTAATTCATGATCAAGACCAAAAGTACCATTTGTGACTCTCGCTTTTTCGTTTCCCTTTTTTATATTCATCAATGGCTTTACCGCGTCCACAACAGATTGCCTTCACTCCAGGTGAAATTGAATACATTGCAGGCAATGAAAAAATAAAGATTATTCCAAATGTGCGCTTTCCAGATATATCACTTATTCAGGTCAGTTTAATTCTTGATAATGTAACATGGTCTAAATGTTACTATAGGGAGACATTCGAAAGTTTCGACCACCATTATCTGTTGAAGTACCATTATGGATAGCACTCATATTAAAAGCTGAACATAAATGTAATATCATATGTCCTGATTGGCTCACTGTTGGTAATACATATATTTACAAGCTGTATTGATAAGATCTAATCATGTTTACATAGATCACTTGAAAAAGAGACAAGAAGAAGAAGAAAAAGAAGAAGAGTTTAGTCGACTACCGTTTCATTATATGGAAATATCCCAACTCTTGATTGAAACGTAATAACAAATACACAACATATTTTCTTATTAACCAAAAAGAAAAATAGAGCCCCTGACGACGTACCAAATGTAGAGCAGATACGAACCATTCTAAAAAATATTAGAGAAACACGGCAAGTGAAGGCAAGAATAGGTTTAGAATATCTTGATGATAAATGGCTTGGAGTAAAACAAGGACAAAAAGAAAATAGACTTTATTTGCTTATCTTTTTTCTTTAGATGAGTCGTTTATCATTGATGGAAATCAATCAGATCAAACCCTTCTTTTCTAAAGCATTTGAAGAAATGAGACGATTGAATGTAAAAGAAAACAATCCGGGACATTAATGTATATATAGAAGATACCATTTTAAATAAAACGTGGCAGAATAGAAAAGGGCTGAATAGGCGCTGTTGACTCTAATTCTAGTGCATAAAACAAGCATGCTTTTGTACGTTCTAATCTATCCGTATTTTTACAGATTTCACCCAAGAGGAACCTAGAATAGTGTTAATGTGTTTAATGTAAAATCAATTTCAACTTACCATGCCTCCGCACAATCCCATCCATTTGATTTCGTCAAACTATCCAATAATCCCTCTGCCATTTGATTATTATCTAGTAATAAATAGGATTTTGCTAGTTCAAGACGACTCATGACATGATGAGGATCAATCACCAGTGCTTTATCAAATGCTGCCTGTGCTTCTTCAATATCCTTCTTGCCTGCTAGCAATAACTGTCCGAGTACACACCAGACCATAGGATTATGTGTCCAGTCAACGCGCTCTGCTTCTCCTACCGCTTTCCTGGCTTCATCTAGCTTACCAAGTTTAATGAACTGTTGAGCTGTCAATAACCATAGGTCAGAAAGGATACGTTCAGATCTTTGCTTTCTAAGAATAGCTCGTTTCGTGGGTTTCATGGGTATATAGGATGGCTGTAGGATGGATTGCCCGCTCATGACAGATGGCGCAACGCTTTGAAATGAACTGACAGAGTTATTTGCTTTTGAATCTAATACAAAATAAATAAATGTCCTTTTTGTCTACAATGTATCACTTACCGTATGGCATCGCACTCAAAGACTGTGCACTCATATTGCCATTCACAGAGCCTTGAGGTGACTCAGTTCCCTTTGGCTTATGACTTGTGCTTCTTGAGCCAAACAAATGCAAGCCATGATGGTGTTTGCTTCCTGTGCTACCATTATCAGGCACTGACAAGAGACCTGTACTAGGTCCCAATGAAGGAGCCTTGGATGCCAAGTTTGAAGCCGATCGAGCCCTACCTGTGCGTATAGACGCAGTGGATAGATCATGCGATCTTGATCCGTTTTCTTTCAAAATTCCTGTTGCTGTTGTCGCTGAACTCGAACTTCTTCCCCTATTCTTCTTTTGTCCCTGCAGATCGCTCAAGTTACCGAATGAACCTGATATGATCATCTCTTGTCCGCTACTCTGTGATGCTTCGGGTACAACAGCGATTTTACCATAAGAAGAAAACAAGGCTCCAGAGGATGTTAGTGCAGCTTCGGGTCCATTCAATGCATAGAGTAGCCAAGTATGTGTCATTTGAAATAATATGAATTGTTCGGCTTCATCATGGTCGTCCTTTAACTCGACCTGTTGAAGTCCAATCTCACACGTCTTGAGGGCCTGCTTAAAGTCACCTTGAATAGGACATGAGACGATGAGGGTAAGTAGATGCCATGAGGGTAAATGGGATGGGTTTGTCTGTAAGGCGTGTGTGACCGATTGGATGGCTTGTCCTATATCATGCATCTCAGCCTGTTGTAGCGCAAGTTGATAATATGTCTCCCATGCTTGATTGTCTATCTCTAAAGATTGTTTAAGATATGATAATGCCTTTTCATGGTAAATAGGTCGAACTTCAGGATCAAAAGCTATATAGAAAAAGAATAAGATACATAATGTCTAAAAGCAATGTCACCATTTTTTTACTTTGGCATCCTAAAAGTCCATAGGCTACACCAATAGCGCGATGAAGATAGGCAGCTATGCTTATTGGAATCTTGGTTTTATTTTTCTGATAAAGTTCCTTTGCGATCTCTGCCATCTCTACAGCATCCACGCTTTTTGCTAAATCATTACAGTACATTCTGATAGCTGTTATCAAAACCTGCAGCATATCAGATACTTGCTCACTTTCTACATTTTTTATATCCCCAATACAGTCACTCTCATCGTGCGCGTCATCCTCCGGCAGATCGGGTCTGGCTGTTGGGATCGTCATACTTATGCCGTCTTGATCAATGGCAAGTGCATCTCCATTTTTATGTGTCTCTGTCCAATCGTAAGATATTAAGTCGACGAGATGTAGATAGGAACGTAAGGCGTACTCTGCTTCATCATATTCTCCCAATCGATACAGGGTATTGTACAAGTGGCGCGCGATGCTCGGGGAATTGAATGTGCGCTGGGCTGCACGATCAAGAACTTCTCTCAGGCCGCGTAAATCTTGAGTGGTCGTGCCCATTAGTTCAAAATCAGCCATTAATTGATCTACAAAATCCAAAACTGGCTGATTGACTTGACCCGCTCTTGGCATCGGTACCTGCATGTAAAGCATCTTTTCGTAAATCGCATGTAACTGAGATAGTTCCGCAATGAAGGATTGTCTGTATATCTCATGATCGTCCTCTGATGAACCCCCAGGCGGCACATACTGTCCTGTGCGATAACTATTGGAAACAAATTGTATAGCGTGTCGTGTGAGAACCATACGCTTATCAATACGCCAGTTATTTGCTTGGGTATTGGCGATTCTTTGATACTGCCGAATAAATCCGAGTAAAGAAGATACATCAACAGACTCTCTAGAGGCGATACAAAGAAAAGATGTTAGATAATGAGCAACTTTTTTTTCTATACTTTACTTATTTGTTAATCCAAGTAGTACTGCTCTATAAAGAGCCATCTCTGCCCATTCAATCCATAATTTATATTTTGTATTCGGATATTCTGCAACTAAACTTTCTACGCCTTCGTATGTTTCAATAGCATGATTCATGTCCCCACTCAATTCATATGAAATTGCTTTTTTGGGTTAATATAAAGAATAATGGCCAATAACTGTACCTTTGATAATTCTTGCTTGCAAAAACAGCACGAGACCATAACCTTGGCTTACTTGATCTTTTGTAAATGATAGTTTGTTGACAAGCTCGATCGCTTGCTCATATTCACCACATTCGAAATGAGAACGTGTCAAGACGATGATGGCAAACTATAGCGGCACATGTTTAAAAAAGCTATATTCTGCAAATGTATCTAGTATTTACTTCTTTTTGTAACGCAAAGGTATCGTCTTGGTCAGGTAGTTGAATAACGTTTCTTAGTTGTTGCTGAATCGACCTGACTTGCTCAGGATCTAGTCTAGCTTCCAGAGTGGCCATTCTAAGAGTTTTTTCTTGATAGTCTATCGTCTGTTGTTGTTGTTGACGTGCTGACTGACAAAGTTGAGATAAACTAGCTTCAGCAAGAATAGTTTGCTCGAGTACTTTAAACAGTGAATATACAATATACAAAATAGGTATAATATTTACTGATTCCTTCCGAGTTATACTTTTTGTATCTCCTTGCTAATTCTGGTATAGCAGCCCAGTTGCCATTACATCGGGCTGCGTCAATATCCTTACTAATCTGTACTAATTTCGCAGAGGCCATAAAGAAATACAAGAAAAGAAAAAGGGAAAAAAGGGTGTTTTATTTCCAAAATAGCACTTCAGCCATTTGAGCGGAGTCATGATAATGTGTGTGTGTGCGCTAAAGTAGAGAAAGTGTGTGTAGACAAAGAGCATAATAGGACTTGTTCTTAAAATGGATGATTATGATGAGTAATGATACACTTTTTATTTTTGAATAAATACACAAGATTAACTTTTAATACTTTTTTATATAAATTACGATCGTCTTCTCTTCAACTCCTCAATTTCTTGCTTCAATTGAGCCACTTCATTCTCTTTGACATAAACTCGATGTCGTAGTGCTCCAATATAGTCAATAGCTATTGAAAAGTTAATACAAAGTATAATTATTATGCTGTGTTACATTACATTTACTCAATATTTCCCATTTACTGGTTTTTAGGGATTTGTCTACTGGAAGTGCTTTTCTTAGTTCATCAAACAATTCCTTCATCTCTTGTCTTCTCTTTCTTTCTGCTAGTTTATGGCTCGCCCTTAGTTCCGGACTTCTCGCATATCGTCCCTTGGGTGTGCCCTCATGCTGCTGATGTACAACGTATGAGTATAAATATTAAAAAGAACGTGTTTTGTTACCAATGAAGAAGAAGATGAGGATATGGAAGAGGTAGAAGCCCTTCGAGAGATATTGTTTTCATCCTCACTCAATATTAATGCTGTAATTCGATTGCTACTATCCCTCCGACCAGTTGCCATGGTTGCCATCGAATTTCGTCGCATAGGGTCCTTTGCATAAAAATAATGCGGTGAGGACTGATGTTGATGATAGGGTGGTGTTGAAGGTGCAGAGTAAGGTATAGGATAAGGTGCAGAATACTTATATTCAGGTTCAATGATGTTGGCTATCGAATGACGTCTCTGTTGCTGTTGCTCGGTAGGATCAATAATTCTTTTTAATAAAGGGTGATGTTCTTTAAAAGACATTGTTGAGAGTTTATTTCGAACATGCTCGTCTTCGATGGGGTTTGATATTGTTTCAAGTGAAGGCAATTGCCTAGTAACAAAATACTCTTTTGGTACATATTTTGTTAGTTTATATAAAAAACGTCATGTTTCCATAGTTACTTTCAACTGCTACATTTTCATGAATAGTTTGGTGTACTGCCATGTTTTGCATTTCTTGAGATGAAGACATTGTGTGAATAAAAAGAAAAGAAAAAAAAGAAAATGAAAAAATAAGCTTTTTTTTTTTAAAAAAAAAAAAAATACAGTTACACCTGTAAAAAACTTTTGGCATAATTTATGTCTTTTTTTCTTTCCTTATTCGAACCACTTTAGACAAGTTGTAATTTTTGTTTCTTTAAACTAAATCTTTGTATGTTATTTCTCTATATTCAAAATGCCCTTTTAAACCTTTTTTTTTATTATTCCCTTGCAGCAGATTGCATGGTTACAGCCACTGCTGACATTTAACCCGCTGTCGGTTTTTGGCACCTCGTGTTGACAACGTGGATGCACCGGGAAAAAAAATTTTCTTTTGCGGCTCATATTATTATTTCTTGCAGAGTGCTTTGGCACACAGATTTAATATTATAGCTCACAATAAATGTCTGTGTGTATGCTTATGTGTATAAAGAGATGTATTAGATAAGCAATAAAAAGCTGGTAAAAAAAGTGATCGATCTTTGTAAAACAGTCCCAAATTTATCCCTTTTCTTTACTCAAAAAGGAGTCAATTCTATTTTTTTACTATTTTTTAATGGCACGCAAATCTGAAGGAACAAAACCATCAGAACTGAAAAAAAGACCAGTAAAGGCGCCTTTGATAGACAAAATACCTTCTAAATCAGATGCTATTCCTCAAGATGAGCAACTAAGAATATTAAACCAAACTGGTTTATTACAAAAAGTGAAAAAGCGTGAAGCTGAATTGAAACAACAACAACAACAGCAGCAGCAGCAGCAGCAACAACAACAACAGCAAGAAGAAGGCACAACTTTAGAATATATCTATACCGCCATCTTTTTAAGTATACCCTTTTCAGTTCTATTAGCTACCTTTGATATTGTAGTAAAGGTACAATATTTTGAACCTTGGAGCTTCAAAGGAATGGCACTCAAAAGCATCAAAACTGTGCCAGGTATATATATTTTTATGTGTTTTCGAATATTATTAAACAATATCACTAGCACTTGCACCATTCATCTATTTGACCTGTCGATATAAATCAGAAAGATTAGCTCAAGCTACCATGTCAGTTCTAGCTGTACTTGCAGGCTCATTTTTACTCTATACCATCAACCATACACCTTCATTAGGCCAAATGATGCGTTCACCGGGATTGGCTACTGTATGGATATACCTCATCATCCAACTTGATCTTGTACCAGCCACATTATCCCTTGCCACTGTAGCACTTTATTGGTATTTTGGATTAAAACAGAAAATGCTTTAAGCTTATTTATTTTTGAATAAATTCTTAATTACGTTTAAAATATCTACGATACACTGCAGTGCCAATGGCCACAGCAGCGACAGTCACTGTGAGCCACTTGATATAAGTTGACTTGCTGCGCTTTTCTGCCTTAATAGGCTCTATCTTGTCAGTTTCATTCTTTTGCAAGATATCAACCTCTTCTAGAGCAACAACCACCTCATCTTGCTGGTCTGGTTTATAAGATGTCACGGCCAATAGACCAGCTTCCGATAGTTCCTGGATTTCATCAAATAAGGCAATATTTAATTCGAATGATTTAACAGCCTCGGTCACAATGAGTTCTAAAAGCAACATGAGCACATGTACCTTCTTTTTATATGTGTCTTACCTCTAGTCTTTGCAGTCACTTTGGCAGCATTCAAACGTTCACGGTAGAAATTCTTGAATTCTGCTTGATTTCCTAGGTTATTAAAGTAATAAAAGTTTAATCCGTCAGCAGAGTCCCATTCGCCATCCTTTTCATCCAGCTTTAGGATGTGCTTCTTCAAGCGTTTGGCAAGTATTTGACCACCTAATTAACCTTGTCAATAAAATAGTATAAAGCATATACGCAGTCCATACCGCTCAAATCACCAAGATATCTTGAGTAGCTATGAGCAATTAAGAGAGCAGGATCCTGGTTACAGGCATCTCTCATGGCAGATACATAATTTTTAACTGCTGGTGTCATTGTTTCGGGCTTGGTCAGCTCTTCAACACGATCTGGTCCATAAAAGAATGCCAAGTCTATTAAAGAGTAAATTTAGCAAGAATTACTTCTATTGTGTGTGTGTGCTTCACCTTTTTCGAGAGCTTCCCGTCTATTTAATTCTATTGGGAAGTAAATTAACTTGACAACTGGATGCTCTTTATATTCTTCAAGCAGCCCTTCCATATATCTGAGCATATCAGAACAAGTATTAAACATCCTGCATATATGTGTATAATACGTGCATATACCTGTAGACAAAATACAAAGAGTTGATGTATCTACCATACTCATCTGTATTGATATCACCTTTGAGGAAACGTCTGTATCATCATATGAATGAGTAAAAAGAATATACAAGATAAGATGTACTTGCTTTGTAAACACACTAGTTTCTGCAGCACGGTGAATAACCTTGGTTCCTTCGCGCATGGCAGAAGCAAGTTCGGGATTTTCAAGAACCTCTGGTTCTGGTTGCTTTGGTGACTCGGGTGTAACAAGATGCTCCAGCTCCGTTCGTTGAAGGAATTGATTGAGCATCTTGACAAGCGTAATACCTTCGTTGCAAGAGGGGAGTTCTGCAGAAAACTGTTAATTATTGATGATAAGCCAAAACGCAAGTCTTACCTGTCATGTTCAATGTGGGATGATCTGTTGGAATTTGTGCCATCAAGGACATGACTTCTTCTCTAGATTTGTTAGAAAATGGGCAACCTATTTTACTGGGTTATATATAAAAACGACAAAAATATCCTTGTGCTCTAATAACCTTGCTTGAAAGCAGGACTTTAAAAAGATGGTGGCATGAGTAAAAAGAGTGAGACATGATCCATTTTATGCATTTACCATCGAGAAACTTCCCCTCTGTTCACTGCAAGTGAATCTAATTCCTCAAGCTTAGCATAGGGACAGCCCTTTGAGAAAGCAGGACAAAGATGCTTCAGCTTGTCTACATCAGTCAAAGAATCCAATCCAGGATGAGGGGGCATAGCAATATCGTTATTAGCAGACATGGTTAAGGAAAGAAAGAAAAGATAAAAAAGGCATCATGTGTGTACAACGGGTTAAATAGGGTACAATGGATGGGTTTATTTTAAAGACCGATTCTATTCTTTCTTTATAATCAAGCCTTTCAACATATCAAAACTGTTTCCGTCAGGTTGAAGTGTATATCTTTTTCTATTGTCATCTATGCTGACAGCTTCAAGCATTCCATAATCTCTGGTAATGCCCACAATCCTTGCCTTTTCATTGTTGTGCGTTGTCAAGGTAACCAACTTGTCACTAGGGAAACAAGGTATTAATAAATATGTAAACCTTTTTTTTTAAAAAAAAAAAATACCTGTGAAGCCATCGGTCATAATATCTATCGAGAAACCAGCTTCCCATTCCTTTTTCGCAGAATTCCATATAAAACTTTTCGAACGTGACCAAAGCATGAGCCAGTACTTCTTCAGGACCTAGTCTCTGCAGCTTTGGGTCATGCTGCTGAATCACGTCATTTATGGATACGGTTGGTTGAGGATTATTCAAGTTGATACCACATCCAATGACGAGCATAAACTCATCACGAACAAAGCTTGAATTGACCAAAAGACCGCCCACTTTTTTTAATCCGTCCCGAGTATCTGCGTAAATATCGTTTGGCCACTTTAGCCTTAGCGGCACATTTTCATAACCTTCACGTGTTCGAATACTTTCGACAATAGCCAAGGCAATTAAATACTGGATAAAAACAACAGGAGCATTGGAATATTGGAGACTATGTCGCACAATAAAGCTAAACTGCAAGGCACCACGTTGTGATACCCACGAGTTCTTTCCTCTTCCTACAATAAAAAATCAGATAAATTTTTTATCAGATCTGTTGTGACTTGCCTCTTCCAGCTATTTGATTTGTTGCTAAGCAGACAAGACCACTAGGCAATGTTTGTGAAAAGTTGTAGTTCCTAACAAAAAATTATTGCTTAACGGCTTCACATTCTCTGTTTTGTTTTGTTTTTTGTTTACTTGTCCAAAATCGTTTGTGTGCTCGTAATGACTTCTGAGTAAAACATGACGTTACCAATACGATACCAGGCACCACCACCCCATTCCTTGTTTCGTCTCTCTAATAGCGCTTTGTAATACTTTTCAATATGAAAATAAGGTGTCTGAGATTTTTCTGGATGCACGGGTCCTTGTTGATTCGTTGTAGCTGTATCTTGACACAGGATCTTTAATAATGGTTTGTTATCAGTGAGCGAGAGTTCCTGTACTAAGCTTGCCAAGTCCTTGTCTGCGCGCGTAATTAAGAACCGATCATTGGCATCTGAGATGATACCATGTTCATCTGCTTCCTCTAACATTCTTGCTGCAACAGCCTCCGCAGTCTCCTGTCGGAGAGCAGTGAGGTAAATAGGTGTCAACTTGAGTTCAGGCCCAGAGGCAGTATCCACTTTGAGCTTTAGCTTATGAAGTGACTCCGAAAGCATCATGCGACAGGGTGGCAATGACTCTGTTAACTCCTTGATGATTTTTTCTTTATCTTTGTTTTCAGATAGATCTGTAAAACGAATGTCATATTCAGGATGTACACCGAATAAAAGTGCAGAACCTTGACCGACTTTACAGAGAACACCAGCGGCTTCATCTGTATCCTTATAGGTGCATACTACCTCTACCCCTTCCATCTTTTTTGCATCTACAAAATATCCACCACCATTGTAGTATGTCTTGATATCCTGCTGCCCATAGACTACCGAAACCGACCGCGCGCCTTTCTCGCTATTGTACACAAATCCAGGGTACATGGTGCCTCTGCACATTCCAGGATAGAAGCCTAATGGCCGTGATCCAATTACCTCAATAGGTGTGCCCTTTTCAAACTCAATCTCTTTAGAAGCATAGTATCCACCAGCACAAAATCCTAAATAGCTGCCGCCTTGGCTGACATAATTCTTTATCTTATCATTTGCTTGTCCTTGCAGATCTTCACAATAAGGACTGTCTCTTCCCCCAGGTACGACAAGAAGTGAACAAGTCTCCTGCCAGGGCTCATTTCTAAGTGTTGTGGCATCCACCTTCATAACATCGTAGGCATGACCAAGCAATATCTTTAAAGTATTGTACGTTTGCTTGACGGAATTAGGTGATGTTCCGTTACCGTTATAGATCAAAACGTTCATTGCGTTGGCGGTTAATCTTTTGTAAAACAAAGGACGGAATATGCGCAGATTAGACTTTTATGGTGAAGAGAAAAAAAAAGAGAGAGACAAGGGACTCCAAAAATGGCAGACTGTTAAAATTCATTTTTATTGACAAAAAAAAAAACACATAATTATCGTTTTCGCACTTCAAGTACCAATGCTGCGCCATTCATGATACCGTAAAAGGCCAATGTCTTGCTGTTATTCAATACCGTACCCGCTCCCACAGTTGACAGCTTTTGTTTACCAGCTGGCATGCCCAATTGAGAAGCGATACGATCTTTGAGAGTGGATACGAGTGTATTTGGTAATAAACCACTCACTGTGATAGATGCGCCCGTAAGGTTCCATTCTGGTTTGTCTGGTAACGATGGTGTATGTACTGTCAATGTGATGGCATTCTAATAAAGTGTATAAGTTTGAGTTGAATAAGAGGATATGATAACAAACTTACTGGGTCGAGCATTGCCCAATCAGCCTCGCCATCTGTGCGTGCTTTCTTTTCTGCTCCTGGACCTGAATCCTCTGCTTTACGTATAGCAGGTGTCATCGGTGGGACAACTGGAGGAGGAGGGGGAGGGACCATACCGGGCATAGGCATACCGGGCATTGTTGGATTGTACATGCCAGGCACTTGATTTACAAATGTCTGATTGGGGTAATATCCTGGCACAGGTGCAGGAGGTACAGAATAAGCAGATGAGTAATCTGCCTGTTGGTTAGGAATTTGAGGTCCAATGGATGTTTCCCTGTTGCGCAATAATTAGCAAGATACTATATAAATAAGAGAGCAAAAACTTACTGTGAGCCATCAAGTCGTTTATGCATATTAGCAATCTGTTCCTCAAGACTAGATTTCTGTGCTCTTTGATTTGTCAAGGTCATAGTAGCTGTATGACCATCCCAAATGATCTTATCCTTCCTCTTAGCTTCCTCTTCCTTCTGCTTGAACTTGCGAAGTGTTTCTGCTTCGTCTGCGTCAAAGATATCAGGACGTAATCCAGAAAAGTTCTTCAAGTTCTTAGCCACATCTGCACCGTGTTGCAGCAAGTTACTGTCTTTCAACTTGGCTTCATAAGCAGACTTTTGTTCTTTCCACTTGGGATCAAGCAATTCAATACGCATATGTTCGTCCATTTCTGTCACAGGAATTTCTTTACCACAACGAGGACATGTTTGCATGGGTACTGAAGCTTTATTGCCGGCTGCACCTGCCAATTTAGGCTTATAATCTGTACGAATTTTGATAGGACCATTGACCTCTGGTACCTTGGGCACGATTCTGGAGGCAGGAGCTGGTGGTTGTTCTTCTTCAGCAGGTTCTTCATCTGATGCTTCCATATCCACATCATCTATCTCCATGTCTGCCTTTGTTTCCTCTTCCTTTGGTAGTTCAGGCATGGCAGCCATACGCTTTTGAGCTAATGACATACTTTCTAATTCAGCAAGACTCATAGGAGGTGGAAGATCGGCTTGCTCATCTGCATCCGTAAATTCGACAGTTTCGACAACAACAAAATCGTTCCAATCGATACTTGCATAAGCAACTAAAGATGCTTCAGTAACATTTTTTATACCATGCATACACACACTTACTTCGTTCTCTTTCATCTTCATCACTCTTCTTTTTCTTTTCTGCTTCCTGCCAAGCAACATATTCTACACGCTCTTTAACTCTATCTAAGACATGATATTTATCAGCTTGATTAGATCGTAAACGGTCTAGTGCATCGCTAGTTGGCTTCAATACTTTGGTGTACTGCTCGATAAGCTGAGTAAAGTAAGGGAATAAGCTGTGAGTTGAATGCAAAAAGTCAAATTGATAGTTTCTTGATTCTCGCTTCATCAATTGTGAAATAAAGCTAAGACCGTTTCGAGCAGCGAATTGAGCAGTCAGTTTAATAATGTCACTAGTTCAACATTAGTGTCAAGTATATCAATAGACGAGCTTTTTTTTTTTTTCCTTACAGATCTTGTGCCGACATGGCAGGCATGGTGGCAGAGAATAAGAAATCTTCAGGCTTCTTTGGAGCAAGATCAACTGGTGTATCCATAACTACTTGTGCTGTGGGACCAGGAGTTACCTCAGCTGGTTGAGCTATTATGAAAATGAGTGAGCATTTTATATACAATGTCATCTTTATAGTACCTCTTCCTTCTTTTGCTTCGTTAAACTTGAAAAGATAGTATGCATGATAAGGGTCTCCTTCCTTTAGAAAGCTAAACTTTCCTTCTTTGTCATTTTCAAGAATATGCTTTGCAAGCTCGGGTGGTTTGGTTGCAAGGTGTGTTGCTGCTTTGTCAATCATTGCTTTTTTTGTGTGTGAATAATTAGTTACTTTTCATATTTTGCTTGTTCTTTTTCTCTATATCTTACTTCGAACATTTTGAGGTGGATAAATAATACCAGAAATAGGTTCTTCAGTGGCGGATGGCCCATTTGTACTGATTTGATCAATTTCCATCATTTTAAAAGAGTGACAGAGAAAAAGGATAAATTTCGAAAATTTTACAATAAAGGGTTTACATGGCTGCGGGTTTAGATTCCGCTTCAGAAGCACTTTTTATTAAGTATACACATTGGAGGTCTATGAGTGGCCCTTTAAGGCGACTGCGCCTGCTACTAATGACGTGATCTGTTGCAGGTCTTGTTCTTTGTCAGAAATTTGATAAGCCTATTAGAATGGTTAATATAATGTCTATATGCATATTATATATATATATATATGTATACCTTTTTGATTGCCTTCAAGTCTCTAACAGAAGATAAGTTGTCCAGAGGAACCATGTCGCCTTTGATGCACTGTTTCATAAAATTCTCTGCCTTCAAAGCAAAGACGAGTAAGTTTTTATATTAAGATGTACATTAATATATACCTCGTCAGGTGAGTTACCTATTTTGATAGCAATGACACTTGTTGTATGATCTTGTATACCAAACTGATGAAATGCTTTGGCAATCTATTATTACTGATGAGTTTATTGTAATGTCAATTGTTATGACTTGTTGCTTTACATTGGTATTTGGAGCAAAGTCAAAGATGATCTGAGAATAAACACTAGATGTTTTCAGTTTTTGTTGCTCTTGTTCATGAACAGCGCGATTGATGGCTAATAAAGCGTGAAATAAGCTCAAGACCTAAGGTATAGATCAGTAACATTCCTCTTTCTCTAATCTTGTTCATACATATGAGGCATCAACCAAAGCACACATCAGTGTTGCATCCTGATTGACAAGTCTCTGCTTTAATTCTGAAGCATTAGACACGTTTTTAAATAAGGCAATATGAACTTGTCCAGCATTGGGAAATAAATCCAATGTAAATGATTCCATGACAGTTTAAAACGAAAAAAAAAAATCTATATAAAAAAAACACACACACACAAAGGTCAGTGCGCCCACGTAAAAAACAATGTTACTCTAAAGTCATTTGATCAGGCAAAGCCCCCACCCTCTTTTTCCTCTTGTTAATACAAAAAAGGTGTGTGTCACCTGAGAAACAACCAGGTTACAAAAAATATATAACGTGAGATGGAGAATGACATCAATATGAGACGGAGCTAACTTCCGGATATTTAGAGAATGTTCCCTTTTATATAAAAAAAATCTTTTTAATCATAGAATAATTTAAAGGAGTGTATTCTTAAAAATTTAGCATAGGGTAAAGAATAATAAAAACCAGCCTTTTTGTTGTTGTTGTTGTTGCTCTTGAAATATACAATAAAAAAAAATGAATTGCTTGTTCTCTATAACCGAACAAAGATATAATGAATGAAAAAAAAATGCTTGCTATGTAACTTGAATCATCTTGTATGGTTTTGGAATTGATGTAGTTTTAATTGGGATTAGGTTTCTTTGGGCACATCCTATGAGTAAATGATAAGTATATTGTTGGCAAGGATAAAAGTAAAGTAACCTACATAGAGTAATGTCCCTTTTGACCACAGTGAATGCAACGACCGTCAGACATGTTTATATATTAGCTGTAAGGGGGCTTAGATATATAGTGATGGTATATATATGTATAAAAATTAAAGAAGATATAAAAGCGTATGAGAGAAAAGAAAAAGAAGGAAAAGAAATATCTTTCTTAAATACCTTTGGTATTGTATGACAAATGTAATTACTGAATTTAGACAATGACTTTTTGTTCTGCATGCCGATCTCTTCCGACACGTGGCGAAATGGTAACACAAAAGCTATCTAGAGCTTTTATTTTTTATTAAAGTTGTCTTTATAATTGCAAGCCATTATGCAATCGTTCATAACGTAAATAATACAATGCAGCAGCATAACGACCGTAGACTAGGAAACATTTGCTGCTATGGATACTTCACCAGCTCCGAAAAAATAAACTCAATTTATTACCAATAAACCGGAGTTCTCTCTTGTTTAATGTTGTGTAAAACGTGTTTAATGTAACAAATTCAAAAAATATGTTCACCGCCACGTGGCTATACTCCACTGCTATGAATGTTTTAAAATAATCGTTGCCACGCGAGATGTCAAATTATTTTTATTTCCGATTAAATGTTTGAAGGAAAGGCCATTCTATGCTTTCATGCAACAGGACTACTACAAGGACATTGTATAAATCCTGACAATCAAACTTCACCATACAGTTTAGCCGGTCAACATTTACCTGATTACACTGATCCAGAACATAATGATTGTATGGAACCTGATGAATTTTACAAAGTAATCATTCATTCTCATGACAATAATGAGGACATTGAATTACTATTAAGAAGACAAAAAGGCAATGACGCCAGTGGACTTACAACACATGAAAATGACTTGAAATGCAACAACGGCTATACACTTTCATTTGAGACAGAGCAGTTTTTTGCTGGAAGCCAAGCAAAGAGATTAATGACAACCTATTTTTCAAGTAATGGCGATCAAGATGTCGTCATTTGCATTGGCAGCATAGTCCTAAACCAACAGGATATGAACTGAAAGTGTCACAGCGATTATGACTCAGCCATCTTTTCTTATCTTTCCTTTTCTCCTCTATTTTCCCCTTTCGCACGGACATGACAATAAAGATTCAAGTTTTCACAGATTTTGACGGTACTCTTTCGATAGACGGTAAGCACTGAAGTATAGGTGCTTTATTGTTTCTAATCTCCACAGACACTGGAATCCTCCTCATTGACGACCATCGATCACTTGGTACTGAGCGTAGAAAAGTTTTGGACCACGCCATTTTGAATGGAAGCATAACCTACAGGTAAGATGATTGCTTTTACTGCAGAAATACTAACTATGTCAAAGAGATGCACTTCAGGAGATGTGGGACAATGTTCATATTAGCTGGGAAGAAGCCTGGACAGACCATTTGGATCGTATGTTTTGTCAGTTACAATGACAGTAATTTTTGACTTTTTTTTTGCTAGACTGCCAAATTGATCCTGGATTCCCTTCATTTAATGAATTTTGTCGGGAAAATAACTTTCCAGTCACTGTCTTAAGCAGGTAAGTAAGGGGCTGATGTCATGAATGAGAGACATTGATATTTCTTTTTTATAGTGGTCTTTATCCTGTATTAGAAAGAATCATGTTTAACTTTCTCGGAGAAAAGTCCAAGGATATAAAAATAGTTTGTAATAACGCCGAAATTAAAGATAGAACATGGAAAATTATTTGGAGAGATGACAGGTAAATTGTCACTATGGCTATATTTCTGCTCATTATTAATCATCATGATCTATTCTTAGTGAATATGGTAACGATAAATCCAAAAGTAAGTTTAGTAATTTTGATTCTACTTTTATTAATATATTTTTAGCCCTAATTGAAGCACGGCAAAACGCTCCCAAGGACACTATCTTTATCTTTTGCGGCGATGGTGTATCTGATATCTCTGCTGCTAGACATGCTGATGTCTTATTTGCTCGCAAAGGTCGCGACTTGGAAATTTACTGCCAGCGAGAAAACATTCCATTCATTGCCTTTGATACTTTTGCAGAAATAGAACAGGTTGTTAGAGATTTGGCTCAAGGAAAGTCTAAGCTTGAAAAGTCTGACACCGGCTTCTGCAAGATAATTCACGCTTAATAATAGAAAATACTAATAATCTGAATATGAATATATTAGAGACTATATATGCAAGTCCATTGGTTCCGCTTGAAAAAGAATAAAAGCAGCCCTTTCCAATGAAACTTGACATATTTCCGAAAAAGAAAAAAAGAAAGAGGCAATCTTTGCGCACTGGTAAAAGCTAAGCTAGAAAAGCAATACCACTATTGTGTTTTTGAGATAGCTTTCAACCTTGAGCTGAAAGCGGTGTTTGCATAGAGTATGTTATTTGTCTATTTGACCTCGGTTGACAGACGAAATCAATATTTGAGTATCAGATAATATAAAACACAAGCTATCTTTATTTTATTGCTCTTTTTTTCATTTGCATGTTTTTTGTTGGCTTTTTACTATTTTAGCAATGATATTACACTTTATACAGTAAGCTCAGGTGTGTTTGTAGGAGAATTTTAAGAAAAAAAAAAGCTTGCGTATGGCCTCTAAAACACTCTAGACTCTCTTGATGTCATAATGTCCAAAATATTAGACAAGCATCTTGCACACGCATGTATTTGGTTATAAATATTATGACAAAAGCGATATGAGCCTTCTGAAATTGAAGCAAGTACAGAAGACAACAGAAGATTGTTTAAAAGGCAATCAGGATACTGCTAATTGTACGTTTTAAGACACTTGGAAACGCGTAACATTTAGAGGATAACTCCAACCTATAGACTGCTATAATTTTTTTTAATCAGAGCTGAACTGCATCCAGACGCAATCTATTAAGTTCTTTGAAGACTCCATGGCTGATAAGGTTGTCTTTTTCTTTAACAAGTGAGCACATCTATAAACTCATTCAATAACGACGAACAAGTAGATTCTAGGATGTTACTTGGGGGAGCTCAGCATAGATAGACTAGTATGCTTTATAGTCCTGGTTTTATATCAAGTATTGGTAAATGGGCTATGGATGCTCCTGTTCTAAAGGATACCAAGGCCAATTTTCCGTTACGTAGACATGAACGAAAGACTGTAGCGAGCTGCTCAACCTGATGAAAGAGAAAAAGACCAGAGAGAGATCTACATGTTTATGCAACTATTATGGAGAGTGAAATAGAACAAACTCACAACTCAAATAGATCGTCATAAAGAGCAAACTATCTCGATTCGTTATAAATCTTTATAATGGAGATACATGGTAACAATTCAATAACATATTTTTCGTAACTTTCCCCATTTCGTTAGCACACTCTTATGAACACGCCTGCATTCTCTCCGCTAATTAAAATAACAACGCACCAATTTCTAGACGTTTCTTTTCCTGCTACTCTTGAGGTCTTTCCCCTTTGCCAATCCTCCTTTTGTTCAACTATCCTAAGCAGCCTCACAAAACGAATCCATTACAATATGCAGAAGCATTCGGCAAACCTCTTTTGGAACGATCACCAAAAGCTGACTATAGACAGCTATTGGTTGAATATCTAAAAATACACCTCAACTTTAAACAACTTCATCATTAAATCATCGTACTGTATAAAGATGAAGGCATCGTATGAATCTGCTTTAATTCGTCAATTTTTTAGATCAACTCAGTCTGCTTCTTAGTTTCTGCTTTTGGTTAATGACTAACTAGGTTACATGTGAGTTTTTATTTTTCTGTACTCTAGGACAATCGGAGGTAATTAAAATCTACGAGCACGCTCATTTGGTTCCGTGTAGTGACCACTAAACAACTTTGTATTGTGCAACGAACATCAGATTGTAAAACCTTTGTGAAATATTTGTAATGTTGTTGAAAGGAAAAGCTACTTCAGATAAACTCAATAGAACCAGAGACTATATTTCTTTGCTTCTTTGTAGCAATATCAAGGATAGCTATTCTATTTCCCCTTGTTAAGAGCTTTTCTTTTTCTATGCTCTGCTCAGTTTTTTTTTTCTTTTGTATATTGTAATAGAAGTAGTACAAGCAATAAGGGATATCACCTGATTGGAATCACATTGCAAAAGAACCTTGTACTTTTGTTTGCTACACCTGCGCAAAGCTCTGTTTCGTATAATCTAAGGTATCAGTGCGCGCATTTAAGCTCCATAGAATGCGCGTGATTGTCATGTTATGCCTTTTTTCTTAGTTTTTCTTCCTTTTTAAGGCGAGTATACAAGTATATAATCATCATTTTGTATATATGGATATGAGTTTCTAAACTTGGTTGATTACACCTGATCGTTTAACAGACATGCAGTGTTAGTGGAGGCCAATAACTAAAGCTTATGTATTCTTGATGTAAAGTCTATTTATAGTAAACTTAAAGTATTTTGTACAAGATTATATACTATGTTACCATCAACCCTATTTAGAGTGTGTTACATATTATCCCCCATGCACAGACGTCAAGAAGCCGGAGTAAAAAGAGAAAAATAGAAAAACAGCTGGTGCTACTAGCATTAATGATATTCGCAGTTGGCGATAATGACGTTTTACATGCACGAGCTTTTTTTATTTGCTACCCTTTTGAAAGTACTAATCCAAGCTCTAATCTTTTAAATTTTATCTCTATGTGATATTATTGCCGTTGAGCAAAATTCGTGTATCACCTCCCGCAAAATATACTCACTCACCTGCAAAGCTTTAGTTTTAGAGTACTATCTGATCTCTTTTACTTAATCCGATAGTCTGTTAATATTGATATTATGACAAGATATCGCTTTCATGAATCTATAATAGTAACAAATGGCGTAATGCAACTTTCTTGTTAAAAAACAACAAGACAGCATGCTATCTGACAATGCTCGTTTTCCCAATATGCAAGTTATCAATAGATACACTAAATTTTTCTGTTTATACTTCGTTAAATCATCTCTTTTGGAGAATAGCTGCAGAGAAAACATTATGCTACGCTCGTTTTTGAGATCATGACTATCTTATTTTTGCTTTTCATTTCCTGTGGAACTATTGCTGCTTTGCCTGAGTATATGTCTCCATTGTCATCCCAAGTTCAAACTCATAATCTTTGTCCGCTGACTTAGTATTAGCCTAATAAATTAAGATATGAATGTGCCCATATCAGTTTAGCGTCAAATGAGTAAACAAAAAGTCTCTAATTGACCATACAGTACCATAAAAAACGTCTAAGGAGGCTATTCTGTGGCACTTGGATGTTGAAGGTAACATTCTTCTTGAAAATCATGATCAAATTAGCGCTATTCAGTCGTAAAATAGAAAAATTAAAAAAGCGAAGAAGCATCACTCCTGTGAAGGTAATAAATATAAAAAGCCAGGAACTGCGATAAGTAGTTTATTTCGATTTTATAAATGTATCCCTCATAGGCTGCTATTTCCATACAAAGCGTTTAACTTCACGCACATTTCCTAAAATTTATATGAATTTTCAAATGATTCATAAAAGGATCCAGTCGATTTCTAGCTGTCGTTTTATAGACAGCTCATCTAAAAGCTATATTTATACACTATGTGCTATTTCATTAATAAGATAATGGACAAGAATCCGACTAATGAAAAAGGCAAAGGGGATCATAATTGTCGAAAACGCAAAGAGTTTAAAACGTCCAAAGACTAAAAGAATTGTCTGCTATAATTAAGTTATGTAAGGAAAAAGGAGTTTGCTTTTTCATTAAAATGAGCCAAGATAAAATGAAATGATTGCCAATGCTTGGCGATAGCCCAAATAAAACTAAAATATGCTAATCGAGTCATTTTCCTGTGTAACAGCGGTTGGTACATAAAGAAAGTCAAAATAAATGCTCTTTGAGATCAGCCTTTATCCTGGGGTATAAAGCAAAAAGAACATATAAGCAGCAAAGATTAATTTTATAAATCGTCTGCATACGATGATACACCGCTGCTCTAACCTTATATTGTGATAATGGCAAATAGTCCCTTAGTTGTCAAAAAAACTAATTAGATCCCAACACCTGTCGTTTTTTTTTTTTTTCTTAAGCGGTAGTAAATATGCTCTTATTTTTATCATAAGGATTACTGATTTAAAAAATAAGAGCAAACCTTTATTATGAAAGAAATGAATGCTTTACATTCAAGCAAAATGGTCTTTTTAGTAGATGCGGATTATCATTGAGAGCGTCAACATAAACCTCTCTAACACAATTCCACTCTATTCGTAAAAATTACAACTGCTTTTAATTTAACATCAGTTAAGAAGAATATTGTTCAATGATAGGGGTTACACGTTTTTATTTATATACATTGTGCATTTTTCTCTTTAATTGAAAGAAGGTATAGTTATAGTAAACAAATCACGTATTATTATATAACTCTCTTTGTATACAATAAGCCTCAACTTTTTCTGATCTTTTCAACATGTGTTATATAATTTTTATTATAAATGAATTAAATTATGATTGCTTAAGCACCCTGAAGTAAAAAATTAAGCAGCATAACATTCAGTTCTTTAATATCACAATCTTTTGTAACTCTATTTTTTCATTCAAGTTATATTTTATAGCAGTTTGCGATCTGTGGACGTAACTATCACAAAAATGTGAATAAGAGTTTTTGCTATTATTAAAAATGAACTTGTCCTATATATGACCTTCCATGCTTGAATTAGAGGAGCGTTACAGTACTTTAATTGGGCATCGGCGGTTTTGCCTAAGAATTTTGTGGGCTCTCGATTACAGAATATTCGCGATATTGGAATACCATTTTCGAAAATTTTCACAGCCACCGCTTTGAACTTCCTGTGATATTCACTTAGATTATCGGTGTACAAGCTTTTTTACGGAATACCCTTGATTATGGAATATCATCCGTGCTCTCGACAAGTATTCCGTAGTCGAGAGCCTACTGTTGGCAGCTTATTTTTTAATGTCCATTGTACGGCCACTACATGAAATCTTAGGATAAAGTATTTGACAGCTTCTATTGCTTTCAGTTATTTTTAAATATCTTCTTTGCATTTAATTGTCATTTGACGCCGAAGCTTTTAAAAAAAGAAGTCAAGGCCACAATTTTATCATTGTCTGTAATTATAAAATAACTAAGACGCAAAAAGCCATAAGTTTTTACTATGTTTTAATTGAGAACTGTTTATGCCAACCGCAATAATATTGCTATTTATCGTAGCCTTGTTATTACACCTCATATTAATAATGTCACTAAAAGCTCATATAAGCAATTTATTAATTTTTCTCTCTGCTTTTGCCCTATCCTATGCCCTTAATGAAAACGTAATATTTTTCAGAAGCAGATGTTCCCCTTTTTTGACTTAAATAGCTATAAAAAAGTGGGGAAAAAACCTATTGTCTGAAAGTTCGGACATCCAAGCAGATCCTTTCGCCTTTAAAATTGGGAAAAATAAATTTCTCGTATAAAATGGAAAAAAAAGAGAAAAAACATGGCTTTTTATATATTCCTGTTTATTACATTGGGAATATAAAAAAACAAAAAGTTAGGCGGAACTGCAATTTTTCTCTGTATAGAATTATATACCTCAGATGGTTAAAAAGACTGTATTCGAAGTAGTTGTCCTTTTTTTATTGAATATTTCTTTCATAAAAATATGCCTTGAATAAGATGTTAGAAGGCATACATTAAGTAAACAATTTGTATACTAAGGTGAAGGTTATCTGATATGATAGATTCGTTCCTATTGTATAACCGGATATGTGCAACCTTAACATACATATTTAGCCACGACATCTCTCTTTATGAAGTAATAGCTTGTGACATTTGACTATACCATGACTACCTTCGTCCTTTAATATGTTCCAAGGGAGGCTTTTTTTCTCTTTTTGATTTGAGGCTGCTTTTTATTTCTCTTCCTATGCTATATAAACTTTGAACCAACCCTTAGTCGCATTCAAATAGCAGATAATACTACGGCGTATAGTTTATTAGATATCGTCTCTGTCTTAAATTTAACATCAGTCTTATTGTTCTTTTGAGGGGTAACTTGTCACATTTATAGACTTGAGAAATACAAATAGCTCAAATTATTCTTTTTAATAAAGAGACCTTTCTTTCGCCACAAGAATTGCACCATTAACCTTACAAAAACACTTGAAGTCTGAACATCCTCCTATTTTCCATTCGAATAATAAATTTACATTATCAATGTTTACTAATTCATGCATAAATAAAAGATGGTGCTTTGCTTGGAAAGCACGAAATATTTTGCCAAATATACACAGAACACCGTATTAAATAATGTTCTAGTATTATCTTATGCACAACAATCAGAGATGTGCATGCAAATACAAGCAACGAAAGAAATAAAGATTAAACCTTCCATTAGTTAGATAAGGCTATGGTTAGTAGTTAATAAAAATAAGTTAAAAACAAACTCTACTTAAGAAATGGCCCAACTTTATTTTAAAATTATGGATATTTGTATAAATTGGTCAATAAAATGCAGACAAATAGTGATCAATTATATTATGCTTAAAATGACACTATATTTTTCTACTTAGTACTAAAGCCTTATTTGAAATAAGAATTTCAACAAAAGTTTAATGCAAAGCAAATAAAGAGAAGTTCTTTTCTAAAATTTTGCAAGATTTTATGTTTATTATGCACTAATTAAGTTTTTACTATATAATTATGTTGTCTATTTATCAACTGTCAGGATATCAATATCATTTTAAAAGATGTCGCTAGTAGAATATAGACGCGATACATCATAAACTGTAAAGGCTTGCATTATCAATTAAATTGGGTATATATTTTAAGTGAAATAAAATAATAAAAATCCTCATAGGAGAAAGTTAGTTCATTAACTTAGGCAAAATAAATGTGTTATTGTATTTTGCTTCAAGAAAATGATATAAAATTTTACAAATCAGTTTTATGATACCTTTGTAGAACTTTAGTTTGTTTATTTTTTTTTTTACAATGTGAGAGTACAATATAGGACATTGTAGCGAGGAATAATATTGGCTTTTAACTTATTCTTAACAGAAATATATAAAAAGCTTCCTTTGGTTTCCATGCAGCAAAATTTATTTGCTTCAGAATTTATAAAATAATTTCCAGGCCATTGAATAAATATTCAAAAGTTTAAGTAACCACCAGACTCTAATTTGTAAAATTATGATAAAAAACATACTACTTTAGCAGCTGTTACTAATATTAAGTAATTTATCAAGTTAGAATAATGACAGTTTTACTTAGAAAAATGCCTGAATAATTATATACAGATATGCTAAACAAGATTTAGAAAAAGGGAGTACCAGTCCAATTCTACGCTTTCTTCCTGGCGAGAAAATTGGATCTTCGAATCAAACTAAGGTATTAAGGGAGGAAACAGCCATATCAAAGCCTCAAGCAAAAAACAATAATGTTTGAAACAAGTATACTTTACAAATTGTACGTTGTCAGAATGATAAAAAAACGTTAGCGAAAAGGTTCTAATGTTACAAATAACATTTGCTGTAACATCCTCATTTTCTTGAAACTTGTCAAAAAGCTTGAACTAATAGCTTTTAATCCTGTTGGATTTTTGAGACTAGTTATCATATATTTTATTGGCTCTGGTTTGAACCATTCATTAATGGCGAAACGATTGCTTTTACTTGTAAAAGCATGTTCTATGCATGCTTCTGTAAATTCTGGTATCATGTATATTCTGTTGAATGGAAGGTTCTGTCTTTTTTGGTTTAACAGATTCAGCTTTTGATTCGTTATATAAGATCATATCAAGAAGGAACGTTACCTTTAGTTAACCCGGATCAAATGCAGCCTGGAATTTTCGGTATTAAAAAAAAAAAAAAAAAAAAAAAAAAACTCAACAAGTGATGTGACCTTTAGAAATTTTACGAGGCAATGTTAATTACTGCTATTTTCATGGGTTTCTCTTTCAGAAATTTGGAGTATAACGATAACGATGCTATTCATTCTTTATCATAATGGCCCAAGCCTCATTTAGGTCTCACCATTGTCCCAAACACCAATCGAATCCACACCTTTTAGTAGTAATACGCGCAATCTCAAAGTTTTACTTGCTTTGATAAATGTAGAAACTATCGTAGAACAATGTCTGCTTGTGACTAGCATTGAGATAAACGATTGTAATCAGTATGAATAGAGTAAATTCATATATTATAAGATTACGTGCACGCACCTTTAGTGATAAGTTAAATTAAATAGAACCTCATCTTTGAATATAAATTATTACTTCTTTAAAAGACAATCCTTATGGTAAAAGTAGTATCATAACCCAGATCATGAAATGAAAAATAAGATCAGTGTCAGGAACGAATTAAAAGTTTTCTTTATGAACTCAGGAGCCGTTAGTCAATCATATCCTCAGTAATTATAATCCACGCTTAGAATAGTGGCTTACCAGACATTTGACAGCAACTATAAATAGTAGGTCCTTTATTTAATTGTATGTTCCTTCTGTCTTTATCTCAGAATAAAGATTAGTCTCAAAGAGTACCTCTTTTGTCTTTGTCTTGTGTCATTTAAACCGTTACATAACAGAAACTATTCAGTTTTATCATTCTATATGTGCTGTAATATTATAGGTCTACCACGATTTCGAGTATTCAAAGCATATCCACGTCGACATCCTTAAGCTTTGCAATACCGGTGTTGTGGATACTTAAGGATTATAGCAATAAACATAGAACAATTATAGTCATGTTAAGCATAACCTGAGATTCAATGCATTAATCCCAATTCAGGGCTGCATAACCTTGATTAGATTTTATTGTATTTAATTGTATACTTCTTTGGTACATAATAACTGATATAGCCAATAAGAGCATATTACCTGTTACTGCGCACTGGATAAATAATATTTACTTGACAACCGTTGCTAGGCTATGGTGTGATTTGATCTCGATCCAATTACATTGCTCAGGGTCAAATGCAGTTAGCGTTGGACCCTAATTGCTATTGTTATCTCCGTTTGGAAAATTTTATATCTGATCCAGTAAGGCAGGTACATTTTATGATCCAATAGGGTCAAGAACAAACAGGAAGATACTTTAGGCGAATTGATCGTAATTACTACCTATGAATAAGGATTATTAATTGTCCCAGGATAACCAGGTTTACCCGTTGAAGAAAAAGTATAAATAGAGGAAGATTTTTCATGTCAATAAAAGATATCATATTTTTTTTTGTTATATTCTTAAACAAGAGAATATACACAGTTCTAACAGTAATTCTGTCTTTTCTATTCTACCCTACGTATTTTCCATTATCCCAAACATCAAGCTCTCCTTAAAAGGATATTTATAGTCAATGATTTGAAAGTCTACTACATAACTTGTATCTACATGTTTGATGAGTTTACTTGTGGTTGATTATGATTCAAACTGTTCTGTTTTCTACATTCGTAACAACATCATGTCGTCTAAGGGGCTATCGTCGGGGATCTACATAATGGATTTATTTTTTAATGTGTTAATTCTTTTGTTGATTACAACAGCTGTGATCTGAAGATTGATGGACTTTTCGTTTATTTCAATTTTTTTTTTGGAATGCTTATACTAATTTAATGTTGATAAATATGCAATATGAAGTAAATGTTGAATCATTGAAACATGCATCTGCATGCATGTAATTATCAATGTTATCAGATACCAAAAATGGTATCAACATTGTAAAAAGGCTATGCTTGTTTATTGAGTGTAAATTGAGCTATATAGAGTTTCTGTCGCGTGATCAGTTGATCTTAATAGATCAAAAGAAATAAATTGCGTTATGTAAGAGTAAAAGTGAAAATAAAATGAATCCTATTGATACAAGGCTTTAATGTAAGCGTATCGGTAGATAAGAGTGATAAAAGAAAAGAAAAGTATAAAAGAAAAGAAAAGTATAAAAGAGTAATAAAAAGTGCTTTAGAATACCAAATGTATTAGAAAGTAAAGAGTTCAAATAAAAGAACATAAAGATGAGTGAGTTATACTGAGAACTGACTAACTGATAGCTGGACTGATTGATTTATTTAAAAAATATTGATTGTATTTATACTAAAAAAAATATTAAGTTTAGTTTGGTTGTACTTCATGAGGGGCATGAGTTTCTTCTGGGTCGTGAAGTTCGCTTCACTCATGAACCTCATAAGGGTAACGAAATTCATCAGCCTCAACTCCGCTTTCGTTACAGTATTGTTATTGGGTGTTAGTAAAGGGAAAAGTGTCAGTAGTAAGGTTAAAAAATAAGTTTTATAAGTAGGATTTGTTATTGTTGTGACCACCAGATCTTTATATAAGATCAATATAGAGCAATATAATGCTAAGTCTTGAAAGATAAAATAAAAAAATAATAAAGGAGTTATATAAGCAAAATGTTGTTTAAGATATAAGAAAAGTTATTGTGATCAGAAGATTGAGTCTTAAGATGTTGTTTATTTCAAGAATGATGTGGGGATATTTATACTATTTGGATAAGTAAATATGCGATATAAAATAAATGGTAAATGATAAATAATAAATGATAAATGGTAAATGATAAATAATAAATGATATATGATAAATCATAAATCATAAAATCTTGCATAAGACATGCAGAGTACAAGATACCAAAAAGGGTGTCAGTGTAATTTTGTTAGACCTTGGGTTCGAGTGTGTTGTAAAAGATAATAAAAATAGAAGTTTGTGTGTTCGTAGTCTTTTGTAAGACTTGGGGTTCGTATCAAAAGTGTTTAAAAGGTAAAGTTATAATAAGAGTTCAATGTGTGACCACCAGATCGTGTAAAGTTGATCAGACTGAGTTATATAAAGTAAAAGGAATAATAAAGAAGATAAAAAGGTTCCTGAATCCACTTATTTGGATTGTTCAGAAGTAAATAAAAGATAAAAATAAAAAGAAAAGGTTGTGATTCAAATCGTAAGTGATTTATTGAATGGTTTTTTGAAAAATGAAAAGGACAATGCCTTTTATATCTGTTAAAAATAAAGTTGGTCGATATAAGGTTCATTTGGTTTAAAGTTCACTTCATTTATGGTTCAAACGTTAAATGGGCAAACCTTAATCTCGCAGTCCAAAAAGAATAAATTATGGTCATTGGTGCTACACTGGTTCGCTACAGTACAAGATACCAAAAAGGGTATCAGTATCATTGGAATTGGATCGCTACATCATTAAAGAAAATTTCGAGTGATCTTCCTTATGACATTACAGAACCATCGGCTATTATTTTACCCGGTAAAACAATTAAAAATAAGGGCCGAAGCCACTCTGTTCCGGCCTACCAGATTCGAACTAGTGACCTAAAGATGACAGCATTCACTACAGTCTTCCGCTCTACCAACTGAGCTAAGGCCGGTTTCACATTTTTCGATGAAAGTAAAAATTGACATATAAAAATATTAAGGTCCGGGCCGAATTTTATTGTGTCCGAGTCGCATTTTATTTTCTTCGGTCCGTTGCTTTGTCTTTGTCCTGAACCTTTGAAGTCCCTAAAACCTTTTGAAACTTTCCCTTCCTTTCCGCCTAGTTCATTCAGTGTCAGCTGTTCAGCACATTGACTTCATTTTCCTTTCTGGGCGTAATTGCTGAAGAATTGTTGAATGTGTTGCGAGATATAAACTGTAACTTTCAACAATACCTTTTTATTTTATAGAAAGATAAAATTTAAAGAAAAACATAAATTATTAATACAGGGCAGCAATATACACTAAATTGCTGTATAGGTTATTAGCGCGATATCATTCTGTTTACAATGGTTTTGATGTATCTTTTTAAGCCACTAATAGAATGCTTTTTTTTTTTTTTTTTTGTAATCTTCAACAAAAATGAAATAACCAAATGAACCCATTACTCTCTTCAATGCCCAGCTTCAGGATGGAGATGTAATTGAGGAGCCTATAGTTCTTTAAAGTGATGAAGGAGAATATGTTTGCGTTATTCTTGACATTGAATGATGTTCGGAGAAAACATAAAGCAAAGATGTAAAAAGGCAAGCATGTCCGCGTTATTCGTAACAACATTAATGCGCCTTTTATGAAATCGATCGTAAGTCTAATACCCTTAAGAAGGTCATAGAGAAGTAAAATTGTCTTATTTGCGATCCTAAGTTAGAAATAAAGCTTTGCAACCGTTACGGTCAACTTTAAATTCGGTGATAAGAAATGTATACAACTAGGTCGAGGTTTACGTCAAAGAGGCCCCATCAGTCCTCTTTTGTTCAATTCAGTAATGTAACACTTGGTTAAATCCATTATTTATTCTCAACGAATTCGTAATTTTGCTTTTCCTTTAACCGACAATATGGAGGGCTATCCTTGGTTGCCTGAAATCCTTCAAGATTTAATTTTTGTGTTTGTTCATTCTCTTTTGTATTTCTGTCTTTCAATAGTTCACCATGATTTCAAATGGAAATCAGACGAATATGTAGTCATATTTGGCAATACATATTCTTGAATAATCACCATGTAGATTTTTCCTATCAAACGTGCCTCTGAGTGTTCAAAGATTCAACATCAAAACTAACCTGCCCTCATGGTCCTTGCTCTGACTCGCTTGTCCCGCCCTCTTTGCTCTCTGGCGTGTATATCTGGAGCGTTCTCCCAATTGCCTCTTCTTGGGGCCCTGAATTCTCTCTGTCCTCTGTTTCCCTTTTTTTTTTTTTTGTTTAAATTACATAATCCCTCGCACTTACAATTCAAATATGTCAATATTGAGCCTTTTAGCCAAACTGTCGTATTTGACCATATCTAATACTAAGCTTTACGTGTGAGATTACATTTGACTTAATTACATGTACCTTAAAATAATCTAATTTCTTTTTTTGCTATGAGCTCTTCCTCTCACTTCTAATAAAAGGATAAAACAGAGACTCATCACTTCTTTGCTTTTATTCTACACATTTACACGAATACTAACAACAACTACAACCAATACCTCACAACCTACTCAAGAGATTGATCAGAATTCTTTCCGTTCTGTTTCTCAACCGTCCTCTCCTGTTTCGGCTACTGCAGAGGTTCATTCTAATGATGAAATGGAGGTGGCCTCTCATTATTCTGAACATTCAGTAGAACCTGATGAAATATCCCCCTAGTGATACAGAAGTGAATGAAGCCCAAAATGATCTCAAATTATCAGTTTTCATGTCTCCTCCTCAGGGCGTTTCCGCTAGTCATAGCGGCCACAATTGAAACGCTCCAGACAAACTGAATCTTTAGTTTTATTATTACAATATATAATAACCACCAGGCTTTCAAGTTGCTGTCTTTGAATGGCAATAGCTTTTTCAAAGTTAATAAACCATCTACACGAAAATAATGTATACGGCACATCCGGTCTTATAACTCCACATTTGTTACTCTAAAAGAAGTGGATAATAGTGATAACTTCATCCTCTCGTTTTGATTTATGACATCAACAGTTTGTTGTCATCAAAGCTTATGGACTCAATAATGTGGTCTAGTTTGTTTTGATCCTTTATTTTTAGTCACACGTACTCCTATTCCAGAAGATGCAAGATGCCTTCTGGCTCAAGTTACGCATATCCACGATTTTATAGAACCTTTCCTTATCCTTGTTATCTACGCTTCGGCAAATGTAGCAAGAGAGAGTACAGCTTTCTGTATATAACTTAAAAATTAAATCATTTATATGAAATTTTGTTACAAAAGAAGGGCGAACAATTCAATCTGATCCTCTGTAGGGAGTATCACCTTCTTTGGTTAATATGAACCAAGTCGTGAATTTCTTCCATCAGCCGGAAGTTTTTCACCAATACTGGCAAGTAAATGCCATCGGCAGCAAGATTCATTCTATAAAGAAAGCATTTAAACTTATTGTATTATGTACATTGTTAATCTTTATGCTTGTATATGAAAGTTTCAAACATACCCTCAACGAGTAGTCCAAGAGAAATGGGGCCCTCCGCTCCCAAATGCAACTGTTCGTCAATGGACGACTTCACTTGCTTCATCAACTTGGTGAAGTTGCCTTCTTCTTGGTAATGGTTGGTCACATTAGGCCGCTTGACCTCAACAAAGAAGAACCAAACTTCTTTTCTCTTATTTTCTGATATGCCAAGCATGAAATCGGGTTTATTGCCATTGTCATCAACATGATCAATCCTTTTTACGAAAATATCAGGGGCATCAGCGTATAAACAAACAAAGAAATATGAGTATATATTTACATGGCATATATTGTATCACTTCCAGCATGAGAAGCTAGCTTCGCTGATCATTGTCCTGTCATTCAATATATACGCTGACAGGTCCTTGATAATGACTGCCATGTCATTTTTATCCCTCGGGATGCCCTTGACATCCTCCTTTTATTTATTGACGGTGTTAGTAATCGGTATTTCTTTGGATTTGGTTAAGCTTACGTCTACTATTGCTTTGCAGTAAAGCACTGCAGCATCAAATACCTTTGGGAAATCGATATTGATTTCACTACCAAGGAATTTTATAATGACTGCAACATCATTATCAACGTAGCTTGCTATGCTTCTATTGCTCTCAAGCTTACTTATAGGGAAAATAAATGACAAGGAACTAGTTTAATGGAAGTTAGTAGCGCGTTTAAAAAAGGCTTTTTGATATTACAGGACGCGCATGCTGTTTAAGCTGTTTTCTTTTTCTGCCAATTTTATATTTTTGTTTCTGAATGCCATCAATGCTTGTGTAATGTTTACACCATCAACAATCAGCTATCAACAATAATAATGATAGAGCAATCAACTGCAACTAGTAATACTGCTGCTTACGTCATTGGTCGTTGCCACAGAGAAGCTAACTCTTTTTCTTCTCTTTACTTCACATGCAGAAAGAGAAGAATTAGTTGATTCTGTGATATTATCAATGAACAAACGGTTTTACCTCAGAAAAATAAGAATACGGCAAGATGGAATAAGGCTCTTTGTAATCATTTTATGAAAAGGGAAAGAGAGAGATCCGTGGCAAAAAGGGAAGCTGGCCCTTTATATGTAAGAATAAATGTTGTCAACCAACTACATCTTAGGCTACTTAAAAAAAAAACAAAAAACGACAAGACGCATCTTTTTTATATGTTTATGCATATTTTACGCGGTAACCAATGATTGCAACTCTTCTGTTTAGTGACAAATTTATTTTATTCCCTAACGAAAAGTTAGAGATGCATCATGGGTTATCTATAAGACTACGTGTTAATTTAAATATCTTGCATAGTTAAAGAGAAATTGCGACACTTTTACCTTTACGATCGATTACGCGGTGGGAGATGGTGTTGAAAATATGCTACTAGATTGCGCGGAATTTTTATAACCAAGTATAATCCATCTACAGCCACAAGTCCATCTTGTCATCTCCAGTAGGTAATCCTTAACAGTTTTCCCCCACTTGCAAGGTATTATTTATTTTACATTGTAAAAGTCACCGTCAAGAATACCATTCGTCAATTGTATAAAGCTCTTATTGTTTTTATTCAAAGTACCAATACAAAGCATATTAACTGTTTATAAAAAAAAAAGAAAGATCTATTCATATCCACCTGGCACAGGCGGTCTAGGAGCCTCAATATCCGGAATGAGTCTTTTCATTTGATTTGCAATATGAATCTGAGATTCACTATCAGGAGCAGCACGGATAGCAAGGTATTTACGACAGAATATATTTACAGGTTTGGTATCTGATGTGTCACTGTGGCCCTCAAGGACAATACCACCAGACTCAGTCACGACGACCATCGCTGCAGCCACATCCCACTCCCAGCAGCCTACTTCCCAGTAAACATCTATGGCGCCCTTGGCAACGAAGCAAAGGTTCAAGGCAGCCGAGCCAGTGGTGCGAACACTGTGAGCTTCAGCAGCTTTGGAACTATCTGATTTCTTTCGGATCATTTCATGGATAGCGCTTATTTTAGCATCAATGACAGCTTTTGATCGATCAGAGCCTGCCTCTGTAGCGATCAGACAATGTGAGAGATCTGTCAAAGGAGGTGTAGGCTGGAACAAGGGTAATCTTTGGGTTCTATTTAAATAGGCACCGTACCCTTTGGCTGCTGAATAAAGTTCGTTTAATATTGGATTGAATACAACTCCCACAGTTGGAATCTTATTGATTGTCAATCCGATACAGACAGCGACAAAAGGGTAGCCATGAACAAAGTTTGTGGTACCATCTAATATTAATCTATTGATTAAAAAAGAAAAGATAAGAGACAAGGTATTATGCGTTACCTATGGGATCTACAATCCAAGTTGGATGATCTGTAAATTCAGTCTTTTCACCGCTTGCAAACGTTTCTTCACCGATAAATCTAGAAGGGTTAAAGATGAACTATATATGGCGTCCTCTTACCTGTGGTGAGGGTATGTTTTCTTTAGTCTTTCTTTAATAAATTCTTCTACTGCCTTATCAGTCTCTGTCACAAGGTCAGAGGGATTATCCTTTTTGACATGAACATGACTAACACCAGTTCCTGTCATTCTGGAATCAATAGCAGATTTGATTATAGCACCAGCATCTTGAGCCAGCTGAATGGCAAATTCAAGATATTCTTGAACTCTACCTAAATAAAGATCAATCAATGAACTTAGTATAATGAGTTTATTACTTTCTTCGTTAACCATTTTATCTAAACGTCCTAAAGAAAAGGGGGAAAAGAGGTTATGTGGATGACAATTAAAAATACACTCTCATGTGACCTATTCAATATCCGCTCTGGAGGCTCTTCTAGTCGACAATGACCACGTTCCTAAACTTAAAACCTATCTTTGAAAGTTTAAAGTACATAATAAAGGGAACTTAGTTCCCTTCATCAACTCACTTGGAACATTATAAGCCGTGTGTTGAACAAGATTCAGCACAAGCGATTGCATCAAGCGCAATATGGTTTCCTCTTCTGAGTGCTATTAGCCATAACACCATCAGTCTTTCTCAGCAGCGACAACATTCAAGGTTACCTCTCTTTTGCTCAACAAAATATCTTTATAAATTGAGGTTTTCATGCTTTTGAAAAACTCAATATAAAAAGTAGCCCTGAAGCCCTCTCAAGAACAATATAAATAGCCATGAACCTTGCCTCTCCTTGCCAAAATCATTCATTGAATCAACAATCAAACTGTCTTTTTTTCTTTTCATATCCACACAATAAGCATGTCATATCTTTTGTTACAAAAGTTTCTGATCTTGTTCTTTTATTCTGTTTGCGGATGCTTCTTTACAAACTTATCAAGAAGATATAATGATCACTTATCTACTTAAATCTCTGCTTCATTGTTAGCTTTTATCAGGTTGTTGCCTTTAGCAACTCCTTAAACCAAATACAGTTACAATGAATTCATTAATCCTGTCCCTCGTATTTGGCATATTCTGTGCATCTGATATGTGATTTAAGGCTTTCTGAACCTCGTGCATTTAGTTGCCCACTTCATTAACTGTTGTGTATTTCCCAAAGTTAATTTCGGGAAAGCATCGTCTGGAAGAAGTCCAAGAATTGAACTTTTGCAAACGATTTCTACTGCGACAAGTATTATCATTAGTAATAGTTTGACAGGTACGAAGCAAGAATGGATATGCTTGCTTCTTCTTGACGGGAATATCTCTGAATGGATTCACAAGAAAGCTGATTAAATCTCTTTTAAAGGCTTGATCAGAAAGAATTGCAGAAGGCTATCTTGAGCATTGAATATTTTACGCATAAAAGAACCTTAGGAAAAGATATCAATATTTTATAAATCATGCCTTTGATTAAAGACTAGTGCATGTAATAACAAGTCCAACAGAAAAAAAGACTTGAGCAACCAAGAATAGTTCGAGATGCATTGAAAATCTGGAAACTGACATCTGGGGAAAGCTGATGTCGGACCTTTGCCTTGTGTGGTGACGGAGATCAAATGTTCTTTTAGAAGTTGTCCCGGATTAACCCTTTTATTCAATGAACAAAGAAAATAAAGACAAAAATAAAAGAAACAAGGGAGAAGTAAAGAAAAGACACAAAAAAAAAGAAGACAAATAAAGTGAGATCAGGATGAATAGATGACAGTAATGAATTTTTTTTTTTTTTTGGTTAATAGTTTCCGAAAAGAGTAGAGCTAAATTTAGAATTCTCTCTCTTTTTATTACGAGGACACAGGGCAAATTTTTTTTTTCTTTTTTCTTTTTTCTTTTTCGTATTTCTTTTAGATATGCGTTTACTGTTATTACAGTTCATATTTTTAGCATTTTTAGGTACCTTTATTAAGGCAGATTTAATAAAAAGAGGTAAGTAAGATCATTTGTATACAAGATAAACTTATTTATATTATTATATAGTTCCTCAAGGTAATAATTATAATTATAATAGTTTATGGATATTCAATATGTAAAATATAGCTGCCCAGACACCAGCGGCACCAGCGGGTGGTAACAATGGTACTCTCCCAGCTAGCTCAACACAGGCACCAGCAGCATCAGTAACACCGGCAGCTCCAGGAAACTCTACTGTTGTTCCCTCAGGCAACTCGACAGTTCCTATTCCATCTGGCGCTAATAACCAAACATCAATCGTCAATGGCAACAACACAGTCAGCTCAAATTCATCAAACACATGGGCTAATTTACCTACTTCAGCTAGCTATGGCAACACTGTCTTTCCCGGAAGCGCCACTTTCCTTACACCTAAGCCCAGTAAATCCGTTTCACCACTCTATCGCATCGATAAGAACGAAAATGTCACATTTGTTTGGTCCTTTACCAATCTATTGGTTCGTCCTTCTAACTTGACTTTGGCAGCTGTTGCTCCAAACAGTGTTACTTATACCATTACTGCGATGCAAGGTGCAGAAACAAGCGCTGTCTGGCATCTCAAGGATGTACCACCTGCCTCACCGCTTATGATGGGAATGTATCAAATACAACTTTATGATCAGAGAGGCCCCACAGCAATGGCTCAGCCTGGGTGGCTCTCTCCAGCTAGTGGTCTAACCATTGCGTTCTATTCAGCAGAGTCTTATGTTCCTCCTTCTGGCAGTAAGTTTCCGCTTGAATGTTGTAATAGACATGTATCTAACATGAATATAGGTGATTACTGTCCTACTTGTTTTTATAATGCAGGAAAAAGATTAAGCGAATCGATTGGACCTATTGCAGTTGCATTTGGAGTTGCCTCTGTTACATCTGTCTTGATCTTATATGGCATCTTGTACTAACTTGTTCTTTACTATATACCGTAGATAAACTTTCTGTATTGTTATTGTTATTAAAAAGAAGATATAAAGAAAAATGCAGTAGCAAGATGTTTATGATTTATTTGTTTATGCGCTGGTTTTATTTTGTTAAAGATATAAATTAGGTCTGTGCCATTTAAAAGCAGCGTAATCCCTTTTTTGCATCTCTCTCTTTCTCTCTCTTTTTTTCTTGTTTTTGATTCTGATATATCATGAATATGAGCCTTTGCCTTTACTGTGAGAAGCAATTGTTGGATGAGGTACATATACTAATGTGTCGACGTATGCTTACTGTTTTCCGTAGAGTGCCTCATTCTGCTCACTCGCTTGTCAAATAAACGAGGCTTCTAAACCTATTCATCATATCTTAATCTTATTCAACAGAAGAAACCAGTTTACATTATACCGTGCATCTACTCTACATTATCATTCACACATCTTGGCTTTACCTGATGCAAATACACGTAACAATAGTCCTTGTTCTTTACTATAAAAATACACGCATCATTGCATTGGTTGATAAATAGAAAAATGCTTTATTATTTGTTTGTACCACACTGATTCGTTTGGATAGAGAGTCATTTATCCCGGTTTACCGATGAGATATAAAATAAAATAAATGCTTGTTAGAATGTTTGATACCAAATGTATACACAGACTGACTGCAGAGGTTAGTATTCTATGTATCTCTATTTAAAATGAAATAGTACTGGATACAACGTTTTGAAAGGGCGAGAGAGGACATACGTATCTCAAAACACTCGCCAATCATGAATCGTAAAAGCGTGAATAGCTTCGTTACTGCTCATAATCTTGTCGTATTTCATTATTTCTCAACATATAAGTAGTTCGTTTTCCTTTTCTCGTCATATTTATATAATATTTGGAATGAAAGTTCTCTATCTCTCAATTTTGACTGTATGTATGCTTGCTATAAGTGGAACGGAAGGTCGTCTCTGCTCGGCTGTCTGCGTACGAACTCCTGAAGAAGCTCTGTGCCCTACTACTAGAGAACGCATAAACAAAGGAACAGATGATATGCCTTGCTGGACATGCTGCACGCCACAATAATCTGTTCAGTTTCAAAGTTGCATAATACTACATATATAACAACTTGATACTTAAAACCATAATAAACATCATTTTTCCCTTTGCATCACTTCGGATATTCTTGGATTCTATTTATTAATACATTATACAAACTTGGTTATCTGGATGTAGATGAAAAAGGATCCTGTCGAGGATCTTGAAAATACATGGCTCGGAACGGATTGGTGTCATAGGGTAATTGCTGTGATTGACCAGTAGGCTGCATATACACTGGAGAAAAAGGATTCGTTATCCTACGTTGTAGGGATGATCCTGGTGAGGAAGGTTGAGGAAAATAGGTAGGACTAGCTATTGGCATATACGGCACTGGCAATTCATTGTTTGTTGGGGGCAAGACAAGTGCCGCAAAAGGATTATTGTCTGCCGGAAGGTTAAGACGAGGAGGAAATGGCTTTGGATTTACGCCAGTTGTGCCTTGATCCGTTGTTTCTGGAGAAGGTTTGTCTAGTTCTTCAACATAATCTTTTAATGCGTCAATAAGCGTAGTAGGTGCCTATTTAAACGCGTCATTACAAAAATTAACTCTAATAATTAAGTAATGTATATCTTACATGATTTAAAGGTGGAAGTTTCATTTCTAATGCACCCTCATATGGTCTTGCCGCATTGAAAAACTCGGTGACTGACTGAGTCTCTGCAGAAAATGTCTTGTATAGTTCAATGGACGTTAAAGCATCCGATTTGGTCATTTCAAAGTAATGTTCTTTTTCATAAATAATATATATACATATTAGGGAGAATGCTTATAAAAATAAAGACTTACCGAGTATATTTATTATAGATTCATTCACAGCTTGGAATATATTGAAAATATCCTCAATGATCAAGCGATAGGCAAATAAAGAAATAGCAGGATCTCCTTCGTTTAAGCAAAACTACATTTTTGCATGAATATATTATCTTGCTTTCTCTTTTATGGACCTTTACCTTACAACTCAACGCACAAGCAAGTAACTGCTGTAGCTTGATCGTTTCTTCAAACAATCCTTCGGACAAAGTGAGCCGTCGGAAGGTTCCGCTCTTTGTGTAATCTATTTGAGATTCACTAACAGCAGTGACTCTTCTGTCCAAATATGTTTTGTACAAGTAAATATTTTGAATTGTTCCTGGAACTAAGATCTTTGCTTTTAATCATGCATCAATCGTCAAAGAAAAGAAAAGTCATTACCTAATTTCTTATTCTTTATTTTACTAATGTCAAAGGTTTGAGGACGACGCATACAAATTGCTTCTGCTACTCTTTGCGTGTTTCCTTCACGAATCAGATAATGCAAAATGATGAGCACCTTGAACGTGATCTGTAATAAATTTTAGTTTTGATTGTAGCTGTAAAATGATACAACATACGATCCAATAACCTTCTCTAAGTCTTTTTTCAAGTAATTTTAATATCTTTTCAGTACTTGATGGACTCTCCAGGGTGATGTTTCTCAAGGCTGAGGTAATAAAAGAAGATGAGTGATAAGATTTTTTACACAAACATGGTTTCTTTAGCTAATCAAATGCTTTTGTTTTGGTGGTCGATATTCAAGTCTTGTTGCCTTTCTTACTGCTGTTTCCATATTTAATGTAGAAAAAAAAAAAGAGAGAGTAATCCTCATTGTTTGCATAAAAAGGCATGTTTTATATTACAGCCAATGGTTGTAACCTAGTTTAAGACTGACATATCGCCTTTTCATGAATACAGGCTTTTTATAATGAAACATTTCGCTGCTTAAGAAATAATACGAGCAAAAAAACAAAGACAAGGCGCATTACATATTATTGATGCTATATATTTTGTCTCAGCCTTCTTGAACAAATTATGAAAAGTCCTTGATGGAAACTATCATAATGACTTGATTTTTTTCTCATCACAAAAATGCAACTCAATAAGCTTTCATCCTGTACATTCAATCGGAGCTTATTATACATTAACGTCATCAATTTTTGTACGTCACACTCTAGGGGTTAACGAGCGTTGAATGAAATCCGGGGCAATTTTTTATACTTGTTTGCAATAACCCCCCACTCTTTCTATATATACAAAAATGGCATCTCGATTAATTAGTGCCAACATGATGCGTCTTTCTCGCTCATTGGCTGCTGGTAAATGGGTATAGAGCATAATGGAACCATAATACTAATATATACATGTAGCAACCACTGTTCGTTCAGCACCTATCCGTACCTTTACTTCAACTGTTTCCCGATTGCAAGGTAAACAAAAAGATATTATATATACATATTTTGACAATAAATACGAACAAAATATATAGCTGAAGAAAAAAACTATAAAAAGGTATCTGCTGATCCCAACTTCAAGAGCGGCAATGATCAACTTCACGAATACGGACAATATCTCATGTCTGTGATGCCCAAATTCATTCAACAATTCAGTGTATCCAAAGATGAACTTTGTCTTTATGTTGCACCTACTGCCTTGCTTCAAGTTATGCAATTCTTACGTGACCACACCAATGCTCAGTTTAAATCAGTGATGGATATTACAGCTGTTGACTTTCCCAGCCGTGAAAATCGATTTGAAGTTGTTTACAACATGTTGAGTATGAGATATAACGGCCGTATCCGTGTAAAGACGTATGCAAGTGAAATATCTCCTGTTCCTTCTGTTGTTCCACTTTTCAGTGGTGCCAACTGGCAAGAACGTGAAACATATGATATGTTTGGTGTCTTCTTTACCGGTCATCCAGATCTTCGTCGTATCTTGACTGATTATGGTTTTGAAGGTCATCCTTTGAGAAAAGATTTCCCTCTTACTGGATATGTGGAAGTTAGATATGACGAAGAAAAGAAGCGTGTTGTTACTGAACCAGTTGAATTGGCTCAAGCATTCAGAAACTTTGAAGGTGCACTTTCACCTTGGGAACAAGTTGGTAAGTTGACATTCTTTATATTGTCTTGTGATATTTACATTGTATAGGCCCTGGACGAGATGATACACCGAAGAAAATTGAAGAAGGAAGCGAAGAAAAGAAATAGAGGAATGCAACTGTTTATTTGTGATAAAATTTTAAAAAAGAGAAGAGGGACGACTTCCTTGAATAAATCTTATTGTAGAAAAATATGTGACTATATATAAAAAAAAGGGGGGGGGGAGGGGAAGGGTTGCATCTATATTTGTAAGTAAGATTTCTTTCATATTAGTGAGTTTAACTAGAAAAAAAAAATAATGAATTTGGTGACCATTTCCTTATTCAAGATTATCTTCCGATGCTATTCGGATTGGGGGACTACAAACAAATAATTAAATATCAAAAGAGAGAGAAAGAATAGACCTGCTTTAAAGTGGCTTTTCTATCTACTTTTTCTTTTTCTTTTTATCATTCTTTGGTGTTATGTGCTTTCATTTATAAATCAACCAAAATATAAATAAAAAGGGTAAAGCAAGGGGATCATCATTTAATAAGTTATTTAAAATGTTTGAATCAAGTGAGTAATAAACTAAAAAAGATGTATTGTAAATAATTAATCTATTTAGTAAACACTTCAACCATCTTACTCGGTGTCACTCTTTTGGTGGTTCTATTTGCTTTGATCGTAAAGACTCATGGCAGGGAAGAAAGGATAAATCAAGATGAAGAAGAGGAGTTGGAAGGAAGTTGTTTGATAAAGACAACGACATATTATCAATGGAATAGATCAATACCACATCAAGACAATCAAAAATGGAAAGAGAGGACAGCATTACTTATAAAGAAATACTCTGCTGTAAATTAAATACCATGTTATGTACTGATTGCTTTATTCGTTTCATTTTCTTCCTTTTTCAAGGAAAAATCCTGAAGTATAGGTGGTAAGACAGGTTGTCTTTGTTTTTGATGCATTTGCAACTGTTCCTGTAAGAGCAAGAGTTGCTTTTGTTGTGACTTGTGAGCGAGTAAGGCATTTCTTGCACTCATAGGTAACTCTGAGAAATCATCTTCGGATTTGATGACTGAAGGAAGAGTAGAAAGAGGAGGTAACAGAGATGGCCTCTTTTGTGGCTTCTGAGATATCAACGATGATGATGACGATAGTGTTGTTGTTGTTGTTGGTAATGATGTTGTTGATGATGTTGATGATGTTTGTAGTGGTGGAGGGCATAAAGGATATGTCGTCATACGTCCTTCTACTTTAACACGTATTTCAAGTGACCCAATTTTGTCTCTTAGTGAATTATTCCTCTTTTCCAAGTACTTTATGTATTCAACTGCTTTAAACAAGACAGTGCTTTTTGAGTTATTAATGTTCTTGAGAGTTGGCACAAGCTCACTGAGCTCTTTGAACCCGTTTCGAATGGTACTTCTTCGCTTTTGTTCAGATGCGATATGGTTCGCTCTTTTCTCTTCTTCTGTTAAGAGCTCTTTATGCGATCTGCTTCGTTTCGCAGGAACCGGCGACTTGGACGGGCTTGGTCTCTTTCTAGAGTTGTCTTGATTTAAAGATAATGCATTGTGCAAAAATCTATCGTTATCATTTGTTTGATTCTTTTGCTTGTCCAATGACTGAAACAGGGAATGGCTTTCTTCTTGTAGACAGTCTTGCTCACTGAAAAAGGAATCCAAAAAATTTGAAAACGCCTTGCGATCGTTTTCATCAAGCACACTCGTGTTGTTTGCATAATTGAAGTTGGGTGGATCTCTTTGTAAGAATATAGGATCTAATTGGATATCATGGCTGGTATGATTATCGCTGCTATCACTATTACTACTGTTGCTACTACTACTACTACTACTGTCACTACTACTTCTGTTGTTGTAATGGCCAGTATCAGTTCTCATAGTATTTGACTCAATGTTATAATCAAAGTTGAAAGGCACGCAAAAGGCAGAATCCATGCCAAAACTAAACTCGAATTCTAAACAAATCATGAGAACAGGTGATATTTTATACTGCTTAGTCTACCTTCAAATGGAACTGGTTCCTGCAGCATATCTTGCTGGTTCCATGCATCATGGATAGTTAAAAAGGATGTGTTTGGATTCATTATATTGCAAGAAAGAGAAATAAATGAAAATTTTCACAAGCTTTCTCCACTTTTTCTACGGTTTGGTGACACAAAGCAAACCTTCGTTTTGAATCACATGTTTCTAAACAACTCCCTTCCTGCTTTATTTTTTGTTTCGCTTTTTGTTTACTCTTTTAATTTGGTACCCTCCCTTCTCTCTCCGAACCTATGGGGTCGTTTCCATGGTAATAAATTATATATAGTCCGTTTTGTTTGTTTTTTTTTTTTTTGTTAGATATCCAACGTAAAATGAAGAGAAGATCGTATGTAATACAATGAAATTAAAGTCTCATGAATTTGCCCAAAAATAGCGAAATGAGTACAAGTCATATGGGCAATGATGGAGAAAGGAGTAGTATGACTGGTTATTGATGATGATGGCAGGTGTAGTGCATGCACTATTTTTAAAAAACTAAAGTCGCGTTTGCCCAAAAATCTTTATACACGATAAAGAATCCCAACATTTCATGTTGTATTGTGCATATCATACATCTAAGTTTCCCAGGGGGGGCTGATCATACTTTGTATATGATCCCTCTGCAGTGGATAATGTCTTTTGTGGCTGATGAACTGAGTAGTTACAATCAAGCAAAAATGATTTATATGGAATAAGGATATAAGTTACAGTAGGATATTTTGATGGGATCATAGGTTGGTTTATTTATAGTACAAAAGGTAAATATGATATTATGTACTGATTGTTTAAACAGGGCATTACATTGGATGTCTCTAATTTATGTCATTATCCAAAGAGAAGCAGATGAAGTAAAGTTTGAGAAATTGGTTATACTAAAGCACTGTATTAATATATCAGTATATCTCTTGTGTCATAATCCTATGAAGCTCGCACATAGCATACATGGTAAAATACCATGACGCTTTGGGGTTGCACATACCCTTACCAATGCCAAGCATAATGAAAAGTACGATGAATTTCCCATAAATTCATAGTACAAGGCTTCCTAAATTGTTTATACTTGAAAACTGTGATTGGCTGATTGAATCTTCATATTGCTCAAATGTATTAAAAGTGTACAAAATTGATGCATTTATTAATCATTAAGTGTGAAAGATTATAAGAGAAGGATGAATGGAATAATGCAAGATGACTCATATTTTTACAAATTCTTTCTTTGACGCTTTTCCTCTGCTTGTTTCTTACGGTAAGCGCGATATTTGACATCAGTTCCAAAGATGTAATCCCACCAGCGAAAAGAAGAAGCATAGTTACCTACAAATGCCATGTGGTGGTAATCATGATGATCAGCGCCTGCCCAAAATGGAATGAAGTGACGAAGCGACCAAGGGAAATCGTATCCGGAGTGGCAGTCGATGGCTTGACACAAGCGACAGACGATCCAGAAGAGCATAGTGAAGAGATGGAGTTGCCAAGGTCGGTCAGCATGGATAAGGAATTTTTGGAAGGCGTGGTAGATCAATGGTCCGCCAATGGTACCGAAGCCAAGAATAGATGTTTCAAGAGGATGGGCGTACTCAGCAGCGATACCAAATGGAGCAGCATATTCGTGATGGACCTTATGAATACGTTTGTAGAGTGGTGGCCAGTGCATTAGACGGTGAACAGCATAATGATAGGCGTCTTCAAAGACAAAGAATATGGCAATTTGGGGCAGAATGTATTTCCTAAATAGCAGATGAGTTACAGTCTCTTCTCTAATATGAGATATCTTTACCATGCAGGGAAAGGCGCGTCAATGTTCATGCCCAAGAGGGATGCCATTGGATGAAATAAAAAGATGAGCGGTCCCTCATACAGAAAGTGTTGGTATAAGACAAGTTTGGTGCATTTCCAATAGTCGGCAGAAGTATTGACCTTGTTGGGCTGTAATTTATACTGCTTAAAGTAGGGGATAAAATCACAGATCAAGAATGGAATGAATCTACCAAAATAAACGAGTTCATGCATGACAAAGGCAATGATACCAGTCACCACTAGAGGATCTCTATCCCGGTAAGCCTCTTGCCATTGTTGCTCTAACCAACTGAACTGATCAACTTGTAAAGTAGAGTTCATATCTTGATAAAGCCAAGATAAAGGAAAAGAAAAGAAAGAAATAAAAGAGTGCCTTATATATAGTTCATTCACCCCGGGACACCTCACCGATGAAAAAGAGAAAGGATCAAGTGGGATGATTTTTTCACTTCGGGACATCAAAAAAAAAAAGTTATTGCGCACATCTCTTTATCCGATAAACGTTTATGAAAACAGTGTAGAACAGAACTTTTGATTAATTGGATCATGCCAAAAGGCCATAGCACTCAGGACACCAAAGTAGTGAGCCAACAGTGCAATCACGACACAGACGTGAAATATTTGATGAGATGCACCCTAAAGTAAGCTGTATAAGAATAAATGTATATAAAAAAGAGTCGTGATTTTCTTACAAAATAGTTAAACATGCCAGGTTTGACGCGTTCAGGAAATCTAGCTCCATAAATGACTGCACCCGCAATGTAAGTTAAAGCCATGAGAATCAAGTGACTTAAGGATATGGTCCTTACAGCATTATTCAGCTACAGTGATGTTAGATATGGAATGATGAATGTATAATTTAAACCTACGCCATATATAATGATGCCATGAAGGGTAGGTACAACACCAAAAAGCCCTAAAGAGATAAACAGAAGAGCTCTTACCCATCTATAGGCAGGCGTACGAAAATGTTTTAACAAGGTGACTGTAGCCTAGCAACAAGAAAAAAGTTAAATCCTTGTGATACCCTTTAATGATAGACTTACAGTGATAGCACCCAAAACAACAATGATGGATAGATAAACACCTAAATAGCAATTTAGTTTCTAGTCTTTAATTGATATCAATAATGTTCTTACTTTGAAGAGTCTGATGACAATGAAAGCCATAATAGATCATGGGAAAGAACGAACCACTAATAAAAAAGAGGGTTAGACGATTCAATTGGATTCAACATATGATTCATACACTATAAGAGTAGTGATACCAGCATAATCACATCGATTCCAGGTAGCTGCTACTTTTTCTGAGTGACAAGAGAAACAATGGAAACTAGCACTGAATCCTAAGCAAGTAAGCGCACCAGCAACAAAGACAAAGAAATAGGTATAATCAAAGGATGTTAGAGAATCAGCAAGTGGATTTGACCATAAAAAGCGGAATCCAATGCCAATGAAGAGAAGAAAGGCCAAAAAGTGACTCCATATGTTTACTAAGAAATGATAAGTACAACAATAATAAGGTACGGTAAAGCATTACTAGATTCGTTATGTAAATAAAATAAGCTTTGGGCGCATTCAAGATAGCTATTGGTTTGTCTTCTATATCCACCAGTGATATATACATTGTCCTGCATCCAAGCTGGTATTTCATGCCAGTCCAGTATTCTTTTGATAGGTTGCTTACTTAATAAGGTATCCGTGTCGTTAATATCGTCTAGTAATTGCATATCTGATTTAGGGCTTCTTTTCTGAACAACCATATCTATAGTAGCAATAATAAATAAAAGCAAAAGAGAGACGTATTCATATGCCATTCATCTTTTAATCCCTTAAAGAACCCCAATCTTTGGTCTTATTCTTCACCATTATCATAAGCCTATCACGTTAAAGAAAAAAAGACAGTCAAAAAATCAACAAACACACCTGAATATGCTGAGTTTTATTTATTTTATCTGAACCTTTCTTTTACCTGCAGGCACAACACGAAGTATACTTTGGAGGGGTTAAACCGAATGTCCATTATATCATGACCTGTCAAAAGAAAAAAAAAGTTGAACAAAGCCCTTGTGAAAGAAAATCCAGCAGTGACTGTTGATTCATGGTCACGGTTTATCTGAACTCTAGTAAATGATCATGCTTTACGTGACCAAAGTATCCTTTTCTGTCTCTTTTTCTTCCTCCTATTATACTATTTCACTATAAAAAAGGAATGTTATTCCATACTATTCCTAAGCACACTGACTGTTCAATCGATGTAACTATTTACCAGAGTAGCAAATACTTGATGATAATCTTTTATCTCAATAGAGTCTCAGATATGAAGAGCTAAATCAGATGCTTCTGGCAGACATTATCGAAATATGCCGTGAAAGAAATCTGCCAACTGAAGGCACCAAATCACAGCTCATAAGTGATTTATTATTTTGGGCAAGTTATACCTTTCTTTTCATATTGAGTGAGCTGTAACTAACATATTGAGCAGAAGGAAAATACAACCCGGCTTGTGCCTGCTCCTTCAACTCCTAGACTAAACGAATTTGAAATATCACAGTACGCTTCAAGCACTCCAAGCACTAGCGCGATGAAGAACGAAAGAGAGGCGTTGCGCTCTAGAGAATTTTCCATGTTATTTCTAAATGGCGAGACAGACACGGGTCTGGATATACCGTTCAAGGAACTTGTGATCAAACGAAAAATTGGCAGTGGAGGATTCAAGGATTGCTATGAAGGTAATAAGCACTATGTGAGAAAGAATGATAATTTTTCTTATAAACAAATTGCTAAATTTAGGTGTTTACAAAGGAGTAATAATATTACCGTTTACAGATAGAAAAAGCTATTACAAGACACTAACAGATCTAGTAGGAAGCTGTCGCTGTTGGGGAGTTGAGAATCACTCGGTTCAACGAAATTAACTTGGCAGAAATAAAGCATGAAATCAACGTGCTAAAGTAAGTTTATTTACTTTTCTATTCATTTGAATATTCATTCTTTTGTAGACAGCTGAGGCATGAGAATGTGGTCAAATTTATTGGTGTCTGTACTCATCCTAGTCACTTGTGCATAGTGACTGAACTTTGCTCAAAAGGTGACCTCTTTGATGTCATTCGCGCCTACCCAAGGCCAAGCTTTGCACAGCAAGTCATGTACATGTATGATATTGCTCTTGGGGTAGCTTATCTCCATACAAGAAGACCATCCATTATTCATAGAGTAAATATAAGCCAAAATAAGAGGTGACGCACTCATGATTGTAATATATATTAGGACCTCAAATCAATGAATGTCTTGGCAAGTCTTGTTTTTATTAAAAAAAAAAAAATCAAAAAGTGCTTATGCAACTGTGTTTAGGTATCTAGTGATGACAGAGCCAAGATTAACGATTTTGGACTTGCACGTATTCGACCAAGAGCAAACGCTCTCATGCACACTCAATGTGGCACACCAAACTGGTAAGTTCTAACTGCATACAAAACATAAAGACAGACAACTTATTCAATACATAAAAAGGCAAGGTAACCATGACTACATCCCCGTTTTCTTGTGTACCTCATCATACTTTGCTTTTGTTAGCGCCTGAATTCTGGTCTGTCAATCCAAGCTATACGGAAAAAGTGGATGTAAGGAAATATAAAAATATGAGATCAGTTTGTTAAACTCAGTATTCTCCATTGTTAAAGGTATATGCATGTGGACTCATATTTTGGGAAATTATGACTTGGGGAACCTGTGGTTACCCGTATCAAGGTAAATGGGGTATACATCCTACATAAAATTAATCATTTAAAATCAAATATTACAAGATTACTCTGAGCATGAGCTTTATGAGGCAGTCAAGTACCATGATGCACGGCCACCTATATCACAATTGACAAGCATATACCCAAGAAACCTGCTTGTCTTGATTATGGAAATGTGGGAAACAAATCCTTCTTTGGTAAGTGCGAAGTAAAAGGAAAAAAAATACCCGAGACTGATCTATAGCACATCTAGCGTCCTTCGATGAACCATGTTGTTGAACGCCTCTCTACCTATTTGACTTAGTTAAAAAGCCTCAAAATGTATATTATCACTATTTTTTTTTATCCTATTTACTATATAATAAAATGTCTCTTTTTTTCATAAAATTGTGTTGTTAGAGAGGAATCCATCAGTGTGCCGATAAATTTATCAACTAGTCAATTGTCATATGTATCAGTACAATCGATGTAACTTGTATATTAACCTCAAGTGAGAGTGATTGCTATTTATTAAGTCACGGTATTATTAGTTGATATGTGCCATAACGTTTCAGAGTAGTAGACCATCAGTGTAATAGCTTGGTAGTGTATTTTTGTTTCTCAACAAGTTATTGTAACTCGGCAACTTACCAATTACGTCCATGTACTACATCCTATCTTAAATGTCAATTGTTTACCTGTTTCTATTCTGTTTCTCCTTTTCTCTTTTTTTCCTTTCTTTTAATAGAATGTCAGAAAAAAAAGAATTACCGCCAGACCGTTATTATACACCACAAGTACAGAGCAGTGTGTCTCATAAACCACCTTCAAGTAATCCTATTAAACTCGAGTTTTCTATTTAACTCATTCATACAATAGTATATCAACCTACGCCTAAACCTGAATCAGTCATAGTGCATGAAAAGACAAGAGTGCATAAAAATAACTCATGTTGCATATCTTGGTATATTACTTATCATATGCTAGTGGACATATATACTAAAATGATTATATAGTTTATTAGCGTGCTTTATCTGTCTGGCAGTAAAAGATGAAGGCACCAAAACTGCAGAGCAATAGAGAGGTCTTTTTGAATTTTACTGTTATTCTTCTTTTTTTTATTTTCTTTTATTTAAATAAACAAGCTATATTAAAGATGTCATTAACGTCTTGAAATGGATCGTCTGCGTGGAGAAGGTGATATGCTGTAACTTCTTCCACGACGAGGTGATCTACTATAACGACGAACAGGGGATCTATTACGACGAGGTGTTCTGCTACGACGAACAGACCTGCTGCGACGAGGTGATCTACTACGGCTGAGAGGAGTGAGGCTTCTAGAATAGCTTCTACTGCGAGAGTAGCTGCGATCACGGGAGTAGCTGCGTCCACGAGAATAACTACGTCCACGGGATGGGCTGCGTCTACGAGAATAACTGCGTCCGCGAGAGTAGCTTCGTCTGTCAAGGGAATACGATCTGTCTCTGGAGAAGCTGCGTGGAGATCGGGAACGAGAGTATGAGTAACGTCTTCCACCTCGGCGAGGAGGTGAGCGGGAAATGGAGCGAGAGTAGCGGCGTCCTTTGTTAAATCGATCTCCTCGACGCGTAGGTGGTGGACCGCGATAGCTGTCTCTTCTATTATAACGAGGTGGAGGAGAATAACGAGCTGTTGAAAATGATGTGGGTAAGCCAATTGCTGTATGCTTTTTTATACTGTGATTACCTCTAGGAGGTGAAGAAATGGGTGATCTTGATCTTGATCGTTCCTTTGAAGGAACGGCAACCGTTAGTTTAACACCATCCAATTGCGCCTAATGAGATATAAATGCTTGTTATCTTTCCCTTGCTGTTTTACTCTGTTTTTGCTCACTGAGGAACTTACATTATCCATGTAGCTGATAGCTTTATTAACATCTTCTTGAGTTTCAAAATCAATATATGCCTTTCCCAAGTTGATATTTACTAAAAGAATGTTGAGTATAAGTTTCTTCGTATATTAGATAATCCTTTTATCCTTTTACATTCTTTGTCAAATGGAAACTTTATATGAGTAATCTTTCCAAATTGTCCAAAAATTTCTTTAATGTGTTCTTCAGTAACATTGCGAGTTAAATTGCTAACAACAACAGAATGTGAATTCTCAGGAGCCGCAGATCGAGAACGACTTCTACGCGTAGGGGATCTTCCGCGAGATCCTTTTGATGGTGAACGACCTCTTGACAATGAGCGTGAAGGTGATCTTGAAGTAGGCCTACAAAATATATACGGTTATTTTTGTTATATTACGTGTTTATCAATGATTTACATTTTTGCTTATTATATTATATTCGTTCCTTTATGTAATATTAAAAAAAGTCAAGAAAGAAACTGAAAGAAAAGAAAAAAAATGCGCTCCTTCTCAGACTAACTGATGACGCAAAAAAACGAGTCACAGGCTGACACTTTTCGTTTCTCTTGTTCATAAAGGAGAGGCATTGCTGGCCAATCAAATTATTTTTTTAGCTCAATCAAAGGCCAACACTACATGCACCAGAAAATAGGCTAATACTACGGGTGCTTCCTTGGTGCGCTGCCTATTGTCACTATACAACTTCACACTACCAAAGTCTCTGCCTAACCTAAGGCTGAACAGTTCACTCTCTCTGATATAAAATATGCATGTATCATAATGTGATTGATCTTGCATCTTTGTTGATCAACTGACAGCATAAAATAAGATATATAACAACATTTCTTTTTATCTTTTTCTTCCTGAAAAGAAACAAAACAAGATCTTTTATAAACTCATGTTTAGCTTGACGCTACATATTCAAAAGCTTTGTTGGATTACATTATAGGTAACAGGTAGAGGTAGTGCCTGTAGTATTAGTCTAATTTCTGGCGCATTTTCTGATGCTTGTAGTGTTTCCCTCCATCAAAACTTCCTATGGGTTTAAAACCGTTTATCAAACGAGCTAGAGAATTATCAAAGAATAAATGAAATTTATTTGAAGCAGGCAAAAAAAAGAACAGCACAGGAAGCTGAGCTTCTTGCAATCGATTACACGTACAGTTCACTTAAGCAGTACCGAAAAGAAGTACTTTGCAATCAAACAAGCACAGCAGGTTCAAGTAGTAGTCCAGGATTCAGCGAGCAAGATAGAGATGGTGGAAAGAGTAAAGCTGGCATTTATGACACTGGTGAACAAGTTGAAAACGATGAATCTGGTGATCAAATTAGGAGCAAACAATTCAGAGAATCAGATGCAACAATTACTTTGACGAAGAACACAAAAAAATATAGTCTCAAACCTCCAGTATCCTGTTTGGCTATGCCACATACACCAAAAATACAAGTTCTAGATAGCGAAACGATCATGAAGGGTTGTGCTTTAGGTATTGAATCCTTGATCAACAATCCTAAATACTCTAAAACTGATGAAATGAAGGAACTCAAGAACAATCAGCACAGCCAACAAAAGAATACTTCTTTATCAAAAACTAGTAATATAATGGACTACCTTGGTGATGTTTTAAACTATGATTTTACTGAATTTCTGCCTAATATTTGTAGCCATTCTATTCATCAATCAGGAGATATTACAACTAAACAGTTTGCAAACTTGATAACATATACTCTGACAGACTACCATTGTAACTGTAAGCAACCTATGATATCGAATAATAACCATGAAAGAACTCCTTTTGTCGAATATGTTGTACCAATGTTTAAATACTTTGCAAAAGAAACAAACTTATTGGGATTTTCATGGTGCGAAAAAATTATAGAAACACAAACATATGCTCAGATAGAAGAAGTTGACTTTGTGCCAGCCGACGTTAAACAACTATGAAACACTATTCATTGAGTCTTCGAGCGGTATCACTCAAGAAAATGTGAAACACACTCTTGAGGATACGTTAAAGCTCATTTGTGAATGTAATGGTGTTCTCTTCTATATCCTGAGCTAATTCAACAAATGCAGCTTCCAGACAGCATTAAAACGATCTATATTTGGTATCCAAGTCATCAAAAATACCATCACTCTTTCAAAGATGAGCTTGAAGAATGACCCGCAGTGGAAATTTGTTAAACTACGATCTGCCCAAGTTCCTACTGCTTGGAAAGATCGATTTGATTGGGTAAAGATGTTTGAATTGTTAGCCACATTGTATCTGGAATTGATTGAGCAAGAGAAAATCAGTATTCAAATCAGAAAGGAGAATTCTGGATTGATCAACGTTACTGCAGAAGAAACCTTGTCTGCTTATTTAAATACGCATTAAATTATGACAGAATTTATCTTATTGTTTTATTTTTCAAGGAATATAATGTTGCATTCATATACCATCTATTATATCAAACCAACCTAGTCAATAAGGATTGTTTCTTTGTTTTCCTGGAGTGTTCTTTTCATTGACCGCTTTTGGTGATAAGAAGTTTTGATTGGGTTAAAAATAGTTTGATTGGCACTGCATTAAATTCAGACGTTGACGAAGACGAAACAAAGGATATGATAAAAGGCTTTCCAAGCCCACGCTATATTTTCAGTAATATAACAATAAAAATTTCTAATTCTATATCCTTATTCCTTTCTAAGCCGCGCATCGTGATATGGAGGTTTCATGAATGTCAGTGTCCTCACCCAAGAGCAAATTGTGGAGTTCCTTGAGCTCAGTAGATCTCTCAAACTCGAAAGAGACAGACATGAGAGAACTTCCTGTCCGTTACCCGATGAGATCATCGAGAACAGGAAAGACGCTCCCAAGGCTGAACTTAAGGCCAACATTAAAAGTTTCAACGGGAGACAGTCAATTATGAGGGAAGAAACTGGACAAGATCTGGAGCGATCAACAAGATCTTCATCGCTGATCTCGAGAAATTCAACTTGGACTCTCATACCATTGTTGGCTACAAGTACAAAGACGCGGAGCGACTTAGAACAGCTGGAAAAGCAGCAGCCGAGATCTTTCAAGATCTCAAGTTTGTCATCGATCGAGGAGGATCAGAGGAGGATTTCCAACAATTGTCGGAAATCCTTGAAAAAGTCCGACGCTCCTCAGTCGACGGTGAAATAGGTGACAAAAATAATGACAGTTACACGAGTACTTTTATATATAAATATATGACCTTTTGATTTTTATATTCATTCTTCTTTTTCTTTTCTTTGTGGGTTCCTAATCAGAAATATTACAAGGATTAGAAAAAGTAAGCAAATATTCTTTATTGTATTCTTTTATGTTATTAACAATAAACAAAGCTGTCAAAACGAACCCATCGAAAAGTCACATATTTCAACGGGTATGTTAAGCGGAAGAAGCCCGGGATAAATCCACAAAAGCATTACGCCTTCCCACAAGCGTCAGATACTTGGAAGATAAAATCGAGGAAGGCAAGGACATGGCTTTCAATATCGAAGCTGTCGAAAGAATTCAGCTATTTGGACTAAATGCGGCCCTTTTTTATAATGTTTCCATCATGGACAGAGTAGGTGTTATTTTTAAATGATAACAAGAGTTTTTTATTTCAATATTATACGAGTTAATTAAGCAAATCTTCATGAGTTGCTTTATCATAGATATAAGAGAAGGAGCAACCGACAGCCTTACCAGCCTTTGCATCATCCTTGAAGTGCATGACTGTAGGAGAATCAGTAACCATGATACTCATTAACAATATCCTAAAGTGACATGTTAATAATCACCGAGTCTTTTGTTTCACTTATACTTACAAAGTGATCACCGCATTAAATTTAAGGAAAAGGACGTTTGTATACATTTGAGCAAATTGGTAGGCGAAAGCTTCTACCGCTATTCAAACGGGATACCCATAGGAAGCGAAGAGGACAACGACTTTGTTGTTGGTTTTGAGTAATTCTTTAAGTTCATCAAGGCTAGCAGGTAGTTTCAGATCGATCGTCTCTTGTGTAAAGAAAAAAAACAGATAGTTGGTTGTCTTGTTTGATTTCTCACCTTTGACTGCTGCCATGGCGACAGTTGTAAATAGAAAAATAAAGGGGGAGGAGAGAAAGAAAAATGGAGTGCGTTAATATCCAAGAATTCGTAATCTCTAAGCCAATAAAGCCTTTGATTAGATCATTCACTGCATCCTGAATGGTTGCTGAAGCTTTTACATCAAAGAAGTTTATCAAATGCTCTTTATGCTTTTCATTTAGTTGGAAGTGTGGCTGAGGTTATTTTTAAAAGGCATATCCTTTTCTGGGTCATTCCTATAAGCTTATTTCCGTTTGCATGCCGTATTATAATTGACATTCGCTGCCTCTTTTGACTTTATAAGCTCTCCTTTTCAGAAGAAGCTTCCTTCTTATGGCATCACAAGAAGCAGGAGGTTCTGATTGAATATGGTTTTTGATATACTTTTGTAAATCAGTCAAACTTTTCCTTAATGGCTGATTTGTTGCTTTTCTTCCTTCTTTGCCAAATATACTTTCACGGTCGTCTTTGTAAAGAACTGCAAACATGATTCAAATAAAATAAGTCAACTTTTTCTTTTTTGGATCAAACAAAGTCCGACTGCTATCTTCAAAAATCGTCCAATTGACGATGGAGCGACTGTATCTTACCACTTGTGCTTTTTGTCAGTGCTTTTGTTACACATGGCAAATGTTTTTACTGATTATGTCAGGAAAACAGCACAATCTCACTAATATGGTTGATTCCGGCTTGTGATTTATTTACTCAGGGCATTTTACAACTAATTTTTATTCGATAAGCTATTAGCAAGAAACGTGTCTCGTTAATAAGGCATATTAACCACATTAAATATTAGCATGTATTTCTTCTTCAATACTTTAATATGTTGTTAATACCTTGATGAAGGGTGAATCAAGCAATATCATACAAAAAAAGGATGATCCTATTGGCAGACACAAGCCAATCTATCTGTCGTATCCTTACTGGTCTTAAGGCAGTTCTTCCATCAATAAGAAGCTTTATTCCTATTTCTCTCTTCAGTCAAAATAAGTCATATCATCGTCAATCTCTCTCTTTTAAGAGAATGACACACATGGTTTTCTTTTATGAAGGGTGAAATGATTATAGTAAATTATTATTAAAGGAAACGTGGTAAAAAAGGTGGGTTCCATTTTAGGAAGGCAAAAAAAAGAAGAAAAAATCAGGCCACTTTATAGCTTTTACGAGGGGGACCAAACCAACAGTATCCAATTGACCAAATAAAGCAAGTAACAAATAAAAAACTTGGAACTTAAAAATTTTTAGCCCTTTTCTTCTTCTTTATATTTCTTTGTAGAATAACCATGGAAACCTTTACACCTTTTCCTGTCGATTTTTTAACAGAAAATAATACATTAAATGATGACGATCCTTATTTTTCACTCTCCCAATTCGATTTTGAATTACAGCAACAAGCACAGGCTGCATTACAACAAGATTCATGGCAGGATTTTGATAAATACTTGTCTTTAGATAGTAATCAACTCATAAATCAACAACAACAACAACAACAACAGTTATTTAATGATCCAAATTTATTTTATGCACCTTTAAATGAAATCATGCCAATGGACCAAAAGGCAGCAATAGATCAACCAAACCCATTAAATGACGATTGGAAAGAGAATATAAAACAAGAATATAATACTCCGGAATCACTACCATTCTCTCCTTTACAACAAGATGAAAATACCACAAGTAGCACTGATCCTACAAATCAATCTCCGAAATTGACCACGGATTCAACTACTCCCAGTACAGCTACCACAACAGCGACATCTACCATAGCTCCTCCCAATATTGACTTTATGGGATGGAATAGCAATGGAAGTAGCTTGGAACCACAAGGTAATATCAATACAATCCCTTGTAAAAAGGCAAGGATGTATTAAAGCTAATTTTCATCTATAGGCAAAATCCCCATTCAAAGACTAAAAACTTTAAACTCTATTAACAACTCAGTCAACACATCCGCCAGCAATAGTTCTTCCGTCAATGCACCGGGACGACAACATAAAAAGACCGCCCATAACGCTATCGAACGCCGTTATCGTAATAATATCAATGACCGTATTGCAGAATTAAAAAATGCAGTACCTGCTCTTTTATATGCCAAGGTCAAAGATAACAACGGTCGAAAACGAAAGAACGATGAAGAGGACGATGGTGAAGACGGTGAAGAATACCTTGACGGCGTCGCCGTAGCCACTAAACTCAACAAGGCCACTATCTTGAGAAAAGCTACCGAATATATCAATCACTTGAAAAAGACAGGTGAAGATATTAAGCGCGAAAACGAAGTGCTTCAGAATATACTCAGTCAACTTCCCGGTGGTGCCGATATCCTGCAGCGTTACCATATGCAAAAGCAACAGAGAGAAAAAGAGCTTCAAAGACAGCAACTGCTCGAGCGTGAGCTTCAAAAGCAGCAAGAGCAGCAACGTAAAGCAGCAAACAGAAAGAGAGCAAGATATAATAGAAACATTCATGATGCGTCAGACGAATATGAATCTTCCTCCTCTTCTCCAGATCCAGCTACACCTCCTGCTATGACAAGTCGTGTATTCATGGCTATGTTTATGGCCATCACGTTCTTGTCTACCTCGCCGCTGACGACAAACACTACACCAGCAGAGCATCATCATGTCTCAAGGACACCGACTGCACCTGTAAAAGAAGACCTGAATGCCCCAGTACTTTCTACTTCTATCTTTACCTCGCTCTTTCAATTTGATAGCACGTGGTAAGTACCGTAAAAGTGTTCTTCCGTCTAATACTAACACAAATGCTTCTTTTTAAAAGGTCAATGATACGAACTGTCATGTTTGTTATCTGTCTCCTGCAGTTATTCTTACCTTACATTCGATCTTTCTTCTTTGGCTCTTCTCTCAAACTGAAACGAGTGAACCCGGCCAGACGCTTGGCTTCTAACTATGTACACCGCAAGGAAGTCAATAATGTGACACCCGGTGACTTAAAGTGTAGACAAATGTACTCTATCTTGAACCAATCTGGCCGACTTCTTCCTCGGGACACGATTGTAACCATTTTTTGTTTACTGAAAGAAACGCTCCGCTTATTTGCTCACCATGTACTTGGCTATGACATTCTCTATGGCGACCATGACTTGCTCACACCTGAGGAAGAGTGGGGTCAGGTCTGTAAGTGGATCAAGTTAAACGAAACCCTCTGTCTTGGTGGTAGTGGCCACGTCTCCCGTCTGTCTATGCTTTATGCCTGTTTCCACATGATCAATCTTGTCGACTTGTTGGATGAAGACAAGCATGACCATGTCTATCAGACCCATGCTCGTGCTTATGCCACAGCTGCCATGCAAATGACCATTGCTATTCCTCGCCGAGCCTTGGCTGACAGATTATCTAATTATTTCTGGAAACACGCCATTTACCATATCCAAAAGAACGACCAAGATCTTGGATTTGAAGAAAGTAATCAATGGATGCTCTCATTAACCTGGCTGGACCCTGAACAAGAACATGAATCCATCCGAAGCATGCCAGAGACACGTGTATGGGCAGAGGCTATCGAAATGTTCTCGAACCAGACGCGTCTAAGCTCTAAGCGAAATGGCCTTTCGATTTCTTACACAGCACCCGTCTTGGTCCCTGCGGCCATCCTCTCTACTCTCCACTTGCTTGATAATCTCCGTATTCAATTTGACCGCCTGGTAACCCTCATGGCAACCACTGAGGATAACACTAATAGCGATGATGAATTTGATGACGATAATGGCAGTAAAATAAGTGATGTTATCGAAACTGAGTTCTCAAACATCATGCTTTTGACCGAATCAAGTGACAAGAAAGAAGAAGCAAGTACGGATCAACAGCGTTTGGCTTACTGGTTTGCTGCTGTGGGCGCAACTACCGAAGCGCTCTGGAAGAACAAGATGGATCAAGTCGAAAAGTGGCTTCCTCATCTCATCCAACGCGTACCTCGTTCGATGACTTCAAGAGGCTCTAGTGTGGCACAAAAGGCGACCTTGAACCAGCTGGATGAATTGATCAAGAAGGCCATGATACATACCCTCGTTGGCTCTGCTCTTCTCAAGGACAACGACGTTGAAAAACAAAAGCAAGGCCTGGCTGAACTCAAAAGCGCTGAGTCGCTGCGCACAACAATACGCAAACAACAGTCAAAGATGACAAGTTATTCTGCAACCAGCGAAGATGGACATGATCTCGAATCTATCGTTCTCTCCCTTGCTGATTTTGTCGTTTCTTTCGCTGGCCTCGAGGCATGGATCACGGCTATGAAACTCAACCAAGACGTGGCCGAGGTTGAAGACCATGTGAGAGAAAGTACACTTGCGCTGCGAAGAATGATTCGACATCCTTATTTGCAAATGCTGGGTGAGAACCAGTCGATCGTTGACCGCCTCACTCGACTTGGTCGATTTATCACTCATCATCCAGGAGATACTGATTCTGCCTGTGATATAACAGATGAAGATAACGTTGTTGATGCTGAAGATAGTAGTGCTCATCAGATCGTCGTTAAACGAGCAGAGAAGGCTCAATCTATACTTCATGGCTTAATATAGATAACTATACACACACATATACATATATATACACATAAAACACTCATTTACATCGCTTGTCTTTATTAATTTTATACAATAAACATATACATCTTGATAAATATTTGTATGCTTATGATAATTTATTTAAACGTAATGACAGTAGCAACTATTAGATACAAATTATTCATAAACTATTAGCACACATTACAAGATCAATCAACACTTTAGTTGATTTTCTATGCCTTCTTTATTGATTAAAAAAGACAACATTTAATACATAAGATGAGGTTGATATTTTTGAGAAAACATAAATGTGGTCAACACTTTATACAAAATGAAAAGTTATTAGAGACTTGATATCAATGTAAATAACTGATTTACTAATCATATCTTTATTCATTCTTTTGCTTCTGATAAGCTCTCTTTTATCACTATTTGTTGTCTCATTTGTTGTCTGAAATTACCATTTTTTTATCAGTGACTTAAGTGTATTATGTCGTAATGTGATATAATTATTTTATGAAGCGTCTTTTTATGCAACCTTTTGATAATTATGGTAAAAAAACAGAAAAAGTTTTCCCAAGTTATGATAATAAATACTCTGTGATTTTAGAGTTTATGCCAAGATTATATATCATGAAGACTATCACCTGCTTCATAACCTTCTTGGTCATTCCTACTTTTACTATTGCTGCTTGTATTTATGTTGACCATACCGACTATGCCGACTATGGTAAAAATAAATTTCGTATGTTTGACAAGTGTCATCCTCCTCCATGCAAGGATACAGAAGTTATTGTGCCATTCCCTGCTCCTGGTTTGACGCCTATTAATATGTGTTGTCCAAGTGAATTAAGTGATCACTTTTATATTCAGTGGTGAATTAATAAAAACGATCCCAGATGCATATCTATCGTCTTACATGTCGCATGCTTCTTTTTGGAAAGATGATATTCACGAGGCTTCTGTTGCTTATCTAAACAGAATCACTTTTGGTTTCATCTTTAAAGAACAATGAATATACAAGTCCCTCTATGTTAAAAATTAGTATAATTTTATAGTACGTTTTATTAATAGCTCATATGCATCCTAAATGGGGTATGAAAAATAGAGCATATATTCAAGGTATTCTCAATCACAAACGATATATCCATGGTTACATGATGTCATGTTTGCCATCTATTTCGCAAAAATTATTTAAAGATCAGCCATCTTTTTTTTTATTCTTTTTCTTTTTATATTTCAACAAAGATGACAAGCGATACTTTATATTCAATATTTGAACAAAGAAAAGATGCTAGGAAACCAGCCATTATCATTCCTAAATCTGCCCCTATACCAACCACTATCACATACCATCAATTACTGGATATTATTCACGACTTTTCAAACAAGCTATCCAATCTAGTACCCGCGAGTTACTTGGAACCCGGCAGGTCAATCTCGATTAGTTATCCAAACTCATTGGAATTTGTCGTTGCATTTCTGGGTTCTACTTTTATGAACTTGATGGCCTCTCCTTTAAATCCGGCGTATACCGAAGATGAATTTAACTTTTATTTGGAAGATGCCAAAAGTTCTATACTCGTATTACCCAAAGGTGCACTAAATCAAGAAAAGAATCCTGCCATTTTGGCTGCCAAGAAACAAGGTGTATTTGTAGTCGAGATGCACTGGAATGGTTCTCAAATGGAAATCAATGCCCATGCACCATCTGAATTCAGTCAGCAACCTCATCGTCAGATACATAGCTTCAACCCGAAACCAGATGAACCTGCATTGTTATTGCATACCAGCGGAACGACGGGTAGACCTAAAGGTTAGAATCATGTGAAATCATGCTAAAGTCCCCCTTCTTTTTTTTTTCTTTACTAATCGAGGGCAACAATTAGGGGTTCCTTTAACTCATCTTAATTTGGTAACATCTATGCGTAATATAATCAATACCTATGAACTCAATACACAAGATCGTACGCTTCTCGTGATGCCATTGTTTCATGTTCACGGCTTGATCTGTGGTCTATTGTCCACTTTACTGTCCGGTGGCACTGCTGTCATTCCTCAAAGATTCAGTGCTTCTCACTTCTGGCCTGATTTCAAGGATAATCACTGCAATTGGTACACAGCCGTGCCTACTATCCATCAAATCTTACTCCGCAATCCTCCGAAGGAAGTACCGCTTATTCGCTTCATTCGCTCGTGTTCTTCCAGTCTTGCTCCATCCACTCTCGAAGCACTCGAAAAGCACTTCAAAGCACCTGTTTTGGAAGCATATGCCATGACGGAGGCATCTCATCAGATGACGTCTAACCCTCTACCTCATCGCGGTCCTCATAAGCCGGGCTCAGTCGGCTTGGGTCAAGGAGTAGAAGTCGTCATTTTGGACGAACAAGGAAACCCTGCCGAGTTAGGAGAGGTCTGTATCCGTGGTAAAAATGTCACCAAGGGGTACTTGAACAATCCCGAAGCAACGGCCAGCTCCTTTACAAAAGACGGATATTTCCGTACAGGTGATCAAGGCAAAAAGGATAAAGACGGCTATCTGATCCTAACCGGCCGTATTAAGGAGTTGATCAATCGTGGCGGTGAAAAGATTTCGCCGATAGAGCTAGATGGTGTTCTCTTGAGCCATCCAAAGGTCGCCGAGGCCGTTAGTTTTGGTGTCCCTGATGAAATGTATGGACAAGAGGTACATGCTACAGTCGTTTTGAAAGCCGGTGTCAAGAATGATGAGAAATCAATCGAACGTGAACTCCAAGCTTACTGTCAGTCTAAACTCGCTAAATTTAAAGTTCCCAAGCGTATTTATGTTACAGATATTATGCCAAAAACAGCCACTGGTAAAATCCAGCGTCGTAAAATGGTTGATGTCTTCTTTAAGGGACCTGTTAAACCTCAGGCTAGATTGTAGATATATTATTTAATAGAACACGTGATTTAATAAACATTGATATTTTTTTTTTTTTTTTTTTGCTTGTACACAGTAACCACGGGTTGCATCATTGTTTTTTTTTTTACTCTGAATAAATAAGGAGGGGGTATAATCCAAATGTAAAACTTGTCTAGCCGGTTTTACCAATACGTCTGACTGTGCCTGATGGTAAATTGGTAAATAGCTCGTAAATCTCTGCTTGTTCGTCGCAATATTGTAAAAGTTTGCTCCTTTCCTCTTTTTGTTGCAGAATATCCAAAAGTTGCTTTATGTCTCCCTTAACATATTCATCAGACCAAGCAATGTGCTCTCCTGTTAACTTGTAGTCATGCAAATACTTGGAAAGCTGTATAAACTGTGGACGTTCCAATAGATCATATGCCTTGAAGAGAACCGTCTGTGATGCATATACATTCTTTGAGAGTTGAACAATAATAGTTGGAATTACATGGCTATGTTCTTTTTGATACTCTTCTGGCTCAGAATTAGCCCTTTCCAGCAAGTCTTCAAACCTCGTCTTATCTTGTGCTGTAGTCTCTTTTGTTGAACAGCTTGAGCCTGTGAAGCAACCTGAGCAAGATTGACAGCTCATGAAAAAGAAATACAAAAGAGTGGCTTGTTTAGAGAAAAAAAAAAATTAAAAAGGATAATTTGTGTCAAGCTATTTGTTGCATTTAAAACTACAGTTGCTATTTATTGTTCCAAATGACTCTTGTATGAAGTATCTTCAACTATTTGACCTGTCGAGTATCATGATATACGTTACACACAGCTACATAATGAATTTCTGCATAAACATCCCCTGAGTAGATATTTATATGCAGGCGCACTGTAGTAAGATACACAACACTTACGGTAATCACCCAATTATGTAGATCAGTAATGCGCTGCTAGGCAACATTGAGATTATCATTCACGCATCAAACTATATATGTCTACAAGGACCCATTTACTGTTTTTATAAGTATATCATAAGATTTTTTGATGACCATTCAAATAAAATGAATAAAGGTAAAGAGTAAATAGAATGTTGGCAAAGGACATAAAGCGTAGGTTCACAAGGGATTTTTTAGTGTCATGTTTCAGATGCAAGCATTTGCTGTGATTCGCTGTTGATCATTATTCATAATTACAGCTTCACCGTCAAAGATCATCATTATACCGTATACATTAAAGACGATTCCCATGACTGGATGTCATCTTTGCTTCAATGATAAGAGAATAGGGAAATAGCATTTGAATGTCCGTTCCTAGTGTGATGGTACCCAAAAGGACATTTAAGAGATTTTTCCCTTGATATTCGGCATCAAATCAACCCGACTTTTCTCCCTTTGTTTGCAACTGATACATGCAAAGAAGGATATATTTATATTTTACTGCAATATCAAGCCTTGATGAATAGTACAACAGTTTTACATTGATTATCTTTCAAAAAAAAAAAAGTAGTCGATCTTTCGTCATTAACAAATCAAAACAGTACTATTTTATATTCAATTATTTCATCATTATATAAGCGAGAGTCAATCAAAGCTATTCAGCCTTTGCATAAAAGCCCTGTTCCTTTTTGCAACAATAAACTTTTTTTTTCTACCTTATATAATTACCATTTCTTTTTTCAAAAGCTTTATTATATTTGTTTTTCTCCTTTGTAAATAAAAAGGTACACGATCAATCTTTTTTTATATCTTTTTATACCCTTTTCTTTTCGAAAAACATGCTTACCCACATAAAAGACTTTATTCGATTAAAGAAAGAAGAATATAGAACTAGACATATTAATAACACCATCAATCATAGTTCACATCAACAACGTCTCATGGAATCTCGCACTGTACCAAAACAACAAGCACTCAACGATATATTTGATCTACAGCGTAAGCAAAACAACAATACAGGTTATGCTACCGTACCAAGATCAGTCTCAGTAAAAGAAATTAAAAGAGCACCCAATGCAGCTGAAGAACTGGCAACGATGGTCATGGAACAGAATAATAAAAAAAGGAATCAATTGCCTCATAATGAATTCGATCGATTCAAGCTTCTCAAAAAGATTGGAGAGTAAGATCAACATACTTTCTTGATGACGCATGCATATTCACATTGTTTATTATAGTGGTGCATTTTCAAACGTCTATGCTGCTCGAGATATAGTAACAGGCAAGAAAGTGGCGATTAAAGTAGCGCAAAAGCCAAAAGCTGAAAAAGTAAGCTTTTACTTTTTATTAAAAAGCATGTGAAGAGTAATTCATTAATTAGAATAATGGTCATCGACACTTACATTCGAGTATCCAAAAGAAACCAAAGGCTACTGAGGTATATAATATAAATTTATACTAGTTTATTGTTATTGATGATATCATCGTTTGCTAATGCTACTTCTTTTTGTTTTCGTTAGCGTGCTAGCATTCTAAAAGAAGTGCAGATCATGCGAAATATTCGACACCCAAATATAGTACAGCTCATTCATTATACGGAAACAAAGGACAATTATCTCCTTACTATGGAACTCTGTGAGGGTGGTGAGCTATTTCACCAAATTGTTAAATTAACTTACTTCAGTGAAGAACTCTCCCGTCATGTCATAACCCAAGTAGCTGCTGCCGTAAAATACCTCCATGAAGAATGCGGCGTCGTACACAGGTTTGTTGTAGAAGAAAACAATAAAGTGAAAAAGCTAACCCCATCTGTTTTCTGCTTGTAGGGATATCAAGCCTGAAAATATCTTGTTTGATCCGATACCCATTATACCCTCCAAGCATCGTAAACTTCGTCCGACAGACAATGAAAGCAAGATGGACGAAGGAGAATTCATCAAAGGCTACGGTGGTGGCGGCATCGGCCGAGTAAAACTGGCTGATTTTGGGCTTTCCAAAGTCATTTGGAACAATTCAACATTCACCCCTTGTGGTACCGTAGGTTATACTGCTCCAGAAATCGTATGCGATCAGCAATACTCCAAATCCGTTGACATGTGGGCCATTGGCTGTGTACTCTATACAATCCTATGTGGTTTCCCTCCGTTCTATGATGAATCAATTCAAAGCTTAACAGATAAAGTTGCAAAGGGCGAATTTACTTTCCTGAGTCCTTGGTGGGATACGATAGGCCGCAGTGTGAAAGATTTGATACGTCATCTACTTTGTGTTGATTCTAAAAAGAGACTAACCATTGACGAATTCTTTAATCATCCTTGGATAACAGAGAAGGAAGAAGACATTAAACCAAGCACAGGTTTGCAGCCCTCTGCCCGTGAACAGATCCGACTGAACCAGTCGCACAAATATCATCCATACTGTCATGGAGAGCAAGAACTTACTCCTCCAAAGGATCAAGAAGATGACGCAGTTATGGTCGAAGCGCCCTATTCAACACCTGATGCTGCTACTCTGCGTGAAATATTTGACGTTACCTATGCCGTGCAAAGAATGGGCGAAGAGCAACCAGATGCAAAGCACCATCATCATCATAAGCAGGCTCATAAGGAGCAATCACTGAATAAAACAGTAGCTAATAAACATGTGCCAGTGCCACAGACCCAGCAAAACCAACACTTACCCATTGCCCAGAAACTTGCACAGCATAGTCGAGGCGTGGCAAATCCAATTCATTATCAACACCAGCAACAACCCTACCCTCACCAGTCTGGAGCAAGCCCTGTGGCAGCACCTACACTAGCACTGAATGAGTTCAAGCTGGACATGAATAAGGCGACCTTATTAAAAAATCGTAAAGGCATGATGAAGGCCCAAGTGTAAATTTCCTTTTGTGTATGTAATTATCGGTCATTAAAATTTGAAAGTGTTTGTTCATGCAAATGTCTTGTTTTTTTTTTTTTTTTTTTTTTTTTTTTCTTCTAAAAGAACATGAATACTGAAGTAAGGGCACCTGGAGAAAAGTTTGATATAGAAGAACATTCACTGTCTCATTACATAGATGCAAGGTATAAGCATACCCTTAGCCGTCATGAGCATTACTTATTTTCTTTCTTTTACAGTCAACTGGGATCTCGAGCTGTAGGCAATGACAATAGAATGACAAAAGGCAATAAAAGCCCAGAACGTAGACGCAGCTCAATTTCAACTGCACATATAGAGTCTTCTCTTGTTGATCCTTCTAATGAATACGCCATATTCGCATACGATCAATTTGCTGCTTTTTGTGCTGACCTTTTATTGATAAAGCCAGTCATTGACGACACTGTCACATCATTTGCGACAAATGTACTCACAATCATAGCATCACCCACATTTGATTTGGATATGCAAGAACTAAAAAGACGTATAGAACAGTTACTGCCGCCAGTGTCTTCTGTGACAGATGAAGGTCCAAAATACAAGTATTGTCGAGGTGCACAGCTAGCATGGTTAGACTTTGAACAGCTCTACAACATGGCTGAGCGAGTTGTAAACTGCAGTAAGGCTGGTAGTGGGTTAACAATAGTTGATGAAGACGGCGGTGAGGAAGAAGATGAAAGTATTGAAACGCGCGATCAAACAAGACGGATGAGTGTGAAAGGAGACGTTCAGTATATTCATCACCCAGTTACCACACAAATCACAATGCGACAAACTAGAGAAGATGCTTATCCTAATTTTGTTGAGCATAACCGAGAAGATATGCCTCCTGATATGCAATATGATAAAGATATAACCCCGTTTGATAGCGAAGATGAAAATGTATAGTAATAAAGGTTCATTGTGATCGATCTATTGTTTTTTTGTTTTTTGTTTTTTTATTCTATTCAGCTATAAGACACAGTCGCTCCATCGTCAATTGAACGGCTTTTGAAGGTAGCAGCCCGACTTTGTTTGACCCAAAAAAGAAAAAAATTGACTTGGCTGCTTTGTTCTCTACAAAAACGACCGTGAAAGTATATTTGACAAAGAAGGAAGAAAAGCAACAAATCAGCCATTAAGGAAAAGTTTGACTGATTTACAAAAGTATATCAAAAACCATATTCAATCAGAACCTCCTGCTTCTTGTGATGCCATAAGAAGGAAGCTTCTTCCGAAATGGAGAGGTCTATTCAATAAAATGTTTGTATTGTATCTCAGAGAAGATTTTCACGATCACAAAGCGGTATACAAGTTTATATCAAATTAAGAACACTGGATCACTTACCAAATATTTGTACGCCCAGTTATTAAGGAAGCGCACTACAAGTGGTCGTGTTGAGCGTAAAATATTATACGCTGTATAAGGGGAGGATAGTGTAGTGGTGTAAAAATGCGTAATTGGCAAATACAGCTTTGCACCGACATTATGTATGAAGCCTTTTTAGCGCACAATATTAACAATTATCAAAACAGATACTAGAGTTAATCAATGAGCTGAAGTCGAATGTCTTTTAAATCAAAGAATGTTCCTCAGGGTTATGGCCGTGCGTACAGTGTTGCCGGCGTCTTAAGTATAATAAGATAATTATTTGTAACAACAAATAATATACAGTCTTCTTCCATCAAAACCCCCCTTTTTTCTCTTTTACGCACTCTATCTACATTTTTAAAGACGAACTATTGAAAGGGCTTTGTAATTGCTATTTGATCCAAAAGGAAAGCATAGCTCGGGTATAACACATATCATGAGTACCGCCATTTGGCACTGGTGGCACTGTATCACCTTTTTTATTGTTAAAAAAGGAGTAAAGAAATGGACATGGCAGTGGCTCGATCTTGGCGCTTCGCCCAGTCTGTGCGAATTGCAACATGTGTACTTTTGCTTCTTTAGCGATTCTACAGCAAAGTAACTTTGTCTAATCATCAGCTTTCCATGTCAAACTCTAAAGTATTGAATAAGGTTTTAAAAAATCGTTCGAGTAGCTTTATACAAGATTTTGTCGTGTTAATATAAAAAGTTGTTTACATTTAAAAAACAATAACGGAACACAAAAGGTTGATCAAATGACGAAAGACTTGTTACCTCAAAGCGGTCTTGTAAACTTCTTTTTAAACGATGTAAGGAATGAGTTGAAGGGTTTACACATGGATTTGCTTTATAATTAAAGAATTGTGGTCGTAGCAATAGTCGAAATTGCCCTCAAGTTTGTTTTTTGTCAATTCTTTGTTAAATGGGTTCCTGGGAACAACTGTCATTTTATCGGCAATAGAAAACATCGGCCTTTCTTCTTGAAAGAGTAAATGACAGCATACAAGTGTAGATGAAATTGTGAGTATTTAACTTTTACCTGCAGAGACAGTTATAAAGTAAATTCTAATACTTTTTTGTTCTATTTCTCTTTCTTTTTCTTTCTTTTTTATTTCTTTCTTTTTTTTTGAGCGGAAAGCTCATTGAAATGGAAAGTTGTGCCACATTATAAAGGGGGGAGGGAATAAAAAGGGTTTATCTTTATTACTTGTACCTTCGGAAACGAATTATTAGATAGCCAATTTCTAAATGTTTTGAGAAAACTTAGGGCAGTGTATAATTGGAGGCATCTTTTACTTCGTTATTAATTGTCTGCACAGTCTGATAGGTGTATTGAGTCTTGATCTTCTCGTCTTGCTTCCATTAGGGACTTGTCTGTGAACAAGAGATAAAAATACTTGAGCAAAGAGATTTTTTACCATATAGTAATTTAAGTTGAATTCACTGGTTTGCTCCATTTCATTCGTAAAGATAGACTTTCAAATAAGTACATATGCGTCATTATGTTGTTAATAACGCTTACGAATTCGTACGATGGCTTTACGAACTCAGGTTTCCAAATGTCTTTAATGCTCGTTTTTATCGTTATAACGCGTTTTGTGTACTTGTGTATAAAAAGATACTGTTAGAAAAAGAGCCTGAAGAAGTAAATCCAATAATAAAGATGTTGTTACTAAAGTATTCGTGAGCTTCTTAAAATGTGTATAGAAAAAAGAAGGAGTAAACTATTATATTCATTGGCCACATTGTCATAAGAAGACATTATCAGGACAGACTGAAAGGTGAAAAACTGACAATATTATCAATCTATCAAAGAAATAGATATATTGCAACTTACATAGTAAGGGAGTAAAGACATATGTCAGCTCTTAATGACAACATCAGAATTTTATACATTATGACAATGCTCACAGGATATATTAACGAGTCTCTTGAAGAATGTCTAATAATATAATCAAGGTCTTATTTGAGGGGCTGCAATGATATCAACATCCAAATATCTACTTGATCAATCGACCGGAGATCTCTTGGTTCCCGTACACAAGGATATGTCTGTTTCCTTTCTTGAGGTACATAACAAATTCCCATATATGGTAAATGCGTGTATCACTTTCTCTTCTACAGTTTGCCGCCCTATACTTAGTATCACATGTACTAATGTCAACAAAGAAAAAAAAGGAGTTGTATTATGTTTATTTTTTATTATCGCTAAAAAAAAAGTTTAAAAAAGGTGCCCTTGTTGGCTTTTTCTTTATTTTCTTTTCTTTTTTTCACAAAACACAATGTCTGTTATAGTAACTAGATCCTGCGATATAATTCGCCATGGTAACCATTTTTCTTTGACATCACTACTGTCATTATTTATTCCTTTTTTTTTTTTTTATTAGACGCAAACCATGAGGCTATCGTTGACATAAAACGAAAGAAAATTCCTCGATTAGGCCCATTTTTATTATTAAAGACATTAGGTGTAGGCGAGTTTGGTAAAGTAAAGATGGGAAAACATATAGAAACAGATCAAAAGGTTTATTTCAATCATGTCCAATATCATCACATGGGGTTTTAACTCGAGTCTTTTTAGGTAGCTGTCAAACTTGTAAGAAAAGACCACATCGATTCCTCGAGCCAATTAGAAAAGATACGCATGGAAATTGAAATATTAAGAGTAAATAAGGCAACAGATGAAATAGAGAGACCTGTAGTTCTGACGTACTTTATGTATAGACTTTGAATCATCCATACATAGTCAAGTTATTAACTGTAAATGAGACTGATGCCTGCATAGGCATAGTTTTGGAATATGCTGAAGGTACCCGTCATTCTATCCAGGGGAAGACGTCATTCAATTATTAATTGCACGTTGTTATATAGGTGGCGAATTATTTGAGTATATTTATAGACAAAAGTATCTGCAGGAAGCTGAAGCATGTCGACTTTTTGCTCAATTGATAAGCAGTATTTACTACATGCATGAGAAGAACATCGTTCATCGTGATTTAAAGCTAGTAAATGCTCTTTTGTGCTCTTTTTGCCTGCATTCACTTACTTTTAAACATTATAGGAAAATATATTACTAGATGCTCAAGGCAATCTTATTGTTACAGATTTTGGATTCGCCAACCAGTTCTCGCCAATTACAGGTGATTTGATGTCCACATCTTGTGGTTCTCCTTGCTATGCTGCCCCTGAACTTGTCATGACAGGAAATTTATACTCGGGAAGAGCAACAGATATCTGGTCTAGTGGCGTCATTCTTTATGCCATGCTGTGTGGTTATCTGCCATTTGATGATGATATCAAGAATCCAAATGATAACGTTGGTCGCCTTTATCGATACATCATGGTCAACAAACCCAAGTATCCTCATCGTCTATCTGATGACGCCAAGGATATAATTGGAAAAATGCTCGTGCCAGATCCAAGCAAGCGATCTAAAATTGAAGAAATCATGGCGCATCCTTGGTTATACGAATACGCCGATCTATTCTCTAAATCAATAGAAGAGCTCGAGATGGAAGCTCAATTGGTCAAGCAAATACTCTTGAGACATACCTTGTCTCCTGAACCTAGTCATGGCAATAGCGAATACTGCTCAAGTTGCTGCGAGAGTAGAGTATCAGACATTAGCTCTTCATCTTCTTCTCTTGCGTCGTCTTCTTACTCATATAAAGCCAAAAATGAAATTGGCATTGGAACTATTCAAGAACCTACAGAAAAAGTCAATATTGAAGATCCTATAAAAGATGATCTGCAGGAGGAAGAACAGCTATCGCAGCAGCAAAAAGACCAAGTTATAGACAGCAGCGATGATGGCCATGTTATATCTCAGACATCGAGTAAAAAGGAATCCGAGCCTATAGAAATAGTAGAGGAATACCAAATAAAACAAGAAGATGAGATAGAAGATGAAATCATACCGATAGCTCCAATTCGTCATGATAACAACTCAGTACATGCGATACAAGTGCTTCCTACAAACGATCAGACAGGAGTAACAACACCTTATGTAGAATCTGAGAATTTAAACGTACAGAAACAGTCGCCACTAAATAAAACAAGCAACACCAATGTCAAATCAAGTGTACAAGTAGAACAAACAAACAATAAACCAAATCCAGGAAATACATCGCTTAGAGCAAAATTTTTCTCAAGTGTGCGTATCCGTCCTCAAAAGCAGTCGAAAACCACCAAACAAGACAAGAAAAACGATGTGAACAAAGAAAAGACGATCAAACCAAAGAATAAACGAAATTCATGGCAAGCGCTTATGCATCATGATCATTCTATTGAGGTTCCTGCACCAACCCCACAACAAACAAAAAGCACTGGCTTCATATCCTGGCTGAAGAATAAGGCTCATCATAAGAACAGTAAGTTTTTATTAATTGAAGTTGATTTTTATTAATCTTATTTTATAAGAACATTGCGACACTTCAAGAGATGTGAGTTCCTCACTTATACCTAATTACTCAGGCTCTTTCTCTAGCAAGAGTGTCACACCGTCTACTTTCACGGATCTAAGAGTATATACAGGCGCATTGAATCAATCAGCGCTTACCTCCAAGTCACCAATGGAGGCGTTGCTAGAGATTACAAAAATATTGGTAATCTTGGGTATTGACGTAGAAAATGACGGAGGATACAAGTTGATGTGCACCAGACGAGCATCAAGTAGTGCAGCCATCTATGGTCACTCAGAGATTGATTCAGGGGAACAAGTCCAATTCGTCATCGAAATCTGTAGTCTTAAAGATGTATTTGGTCTGTTTTGTATAGATATCCAGCCTTTGAACAGCGATAATGTGTATCAATTTATTGGACAAAAGTTATTAGATCTACTGCATCTGGGAGGAACTATGAAGGGTGCAGGATATCATGAAGCTATTCTTCAATACAATGCCTCCAACTCCAAATGATGATTATTTTAAGTTTTGGGAATAAAAAGAGTTGTGTATAGTTTGGTTTAAATATCTGAAATTTCATCACATTCAAAAGCTTTGAATATCTTTGTAATGAAGTAAATCATCAAAATAAATTCAGGTAACTGCTTCATTACAATAGCATTTTACTTGAATCCCATATATATTGGAAGCTGTATTTCCCATCAACTAATCTAAAACTATTTTATCATACTCTTCACTAGAGCTAACTGGACAAACGCTGTTTGATACTTTTTTGAGGCACATTAGGAGTCTTTTTTCACTGCACTCAATGGTTTGCTGGGTAAAGGCGATTTTTATCAGTGTGCGAATAATTTGTGAATAAAGTGTAAACAGACGTAACTGATACGAAACTAGTCATTTTAGAACAATGCCAAAAAAAAAGCGATGATAGAGCTTTACTAGATGATGACAAACTATCTTATGAGGTTATTCATGTCATTATTACTTTAAATAGCTTTATTCCAAGCCCCTCTTTAGCCTCTCTCACATCAGGATATTGAAGACTGGGCGTTTACTGATACTAAACAGAGAGCCTCTTTATGAATTTATGTGAAACATGTACGTTAAAACGATAACTTTCCCATGGCATGACAAACTATATTTTTAACCGGTATAGTTTTCTGTATTTTCTTTTTTTTTAACATTCTGGCAAAATAATTAAGAGAGTAGCTAATTGTATAAAGGCATAAACAGTTCAAAGCAGTCCTTTTCTTAGATGAGTACATAATTGACATTTCTTTTTCCCTTTTTTACATATGTTTGCGTGATGTGATGTTGACATACCATCGAAGGGTATTTATTCCGAGGATAAGGGACCAAGGATATCGTCTCTGAAAGCTATCCGCGGAATTGATTCTCCTCTTCCATGTGCCTAGTGCTCGTATCAAATACGGACTAAGCTGTGCAACACCACGGACGCGGCTAGATTCCATTATTTCAAAAGGTGACACTGGTGTAATTATTGGCATGACAATGGCCAACCATGTCTGGCAGATCAAGAAATTGGCATGATATTAAAATAACTTAAAGTTAAGCTTAGAATCCAATATACTAACAGAAATAAAAGAGGGAGAAGAATAGCAAGGGGAATGGTGTCATATCCATATGGAAAGTTGAAGGTTATTTGATAACTCGTTTGCGGCAGTTAAAATATGCTTTATTTAGCAACTTTCTATTTTTTTTGAAAATCCTCGCTTATAAAAAAAGTAACAGAGAAAAGATATCAATTCTTTTTTCATAATCCCCTCCTTTCCTTCATGTCAGCATCTGTTGTCAAGCAAAGTGTTGCCAATAAAGATATTCAGCCAAGACAAAAGAGATTCAAAGTAGGAAAAGCATGCTTTACTTGTCGAGAGAAGAAGATCAAGGTGGGATTAAGATAAATGTAATTCTCCTAGGGATTTAACAATAATAAATTTCCATTAGTGTGATGGAGTTCAGCCTTGTATGCAGGTAAAGTAAAAGAAAAAGATACGGAGGATGATATTAACTTTATATATGTTGAATAGTGTAAAGGTAAAGTGGACAAACTATAGAATCAATCTGTATCAGAATAGTAATAATAATAATAATATAATAATTAAATTACACAGCAAGAAAACGGCCTTGCACATTTTCCAAAGATGGAATGCTAGATAATAGTGACCATATTGCAGACGAAGAAGAAAAGAGTGACCATGTTAAGAAAAAGATAAAGACAAAGAATAGCAACAGCAATCATAGCAATCATAGTAACGATAGCAACCTTAGCCATGGCAACAGCAGAAGCAGTAATGCGAGCACCAGTACCAGCAGCAGTAGTAGTAACAGTAGTGTTAGTAGAAGGAAAGGCAGCAGTGATGATAATAATAACCCTATCGATAATCCAACAGAGAAACAAAAGACAGTTGACATATTAGATAAATTAGCCAACCTGCTACCAGGTGAAGGGAAAGAAGGAAAATGGGAGATTGATGATGGCCATTTGAAATTAAGAGGACATTATTTTTGTTGTAATAACCCTGCAGAAACAACTCATGATAGAATAGAGATGCCAGATAGAACAGTACAGAAAGAATTAATCAGCTTGTATTTTAATCATGGATATTCTGTATTCCCTATTCTTCCAAGGAAACTGTTTTTGAAACAGTTTGAGATGGAAACAGATCAAGAGCTGATGCAGCCATTATTATTGTTTGTCCTATTTGCATTTGGAGCACAGTATAAAGGAAAAAATAGTACACAGACTGCAGACATCTATTTTAAGCAAGCAAAGCAGTTATTGGACAAGGCATTAAACTATCCACGGCCAAGTACAATCATTGCATTAGCCCTGATGAGCTTATATGATGGAAACTTTTTTGATAGCAGAAAAAAGATATACAGCTCAATCGCATTTCAAATGTGCTTTGATCTAAACCTGATGAAGGATTACAGTGGAGATTATATTATCGAAGAGGAAAACAACATTGAGATACTTGAATTAAGGAAAAGAATCTGCTGGGGATGTTACTACCTGGACAAGATAATACATATTCAATCAGGCCAACCTTGGATGATTCGATCAAAAGACATTGAATTGGATATGCCACTGCTACAGCCAGGGGATGATATCACTGAACATGAAATACTCGAGGTATTTGTCTCTAGTATGAAATTGATGCAGATTGGTGAAAGGCTGATACAGAATGATCAACATATTATTATTGATAATATACATAATGAACTATTGCATTATCTAAGATCATTACCACCTCACTTACAATGGACGACTACTCAATCTATTATACCACCTATCCCACCACCTCATTCACCAAGAAACTCAATGGTCTGTCAATTGCATATACTTTATAACTTGATTGAATTGATCATATTGAAGCCTTATTCAACGAGCTACAAACAGAGAATTATCACGGTCTCAACCAATCTGATAAGGCTCATCACACTGTTAACAGAGAAGCCAAAATGGATTTTGAATTATCATTTTATACTATCCACCTTGATTGAATCCATCAAAATTCAGTTAAAATACTCTGCTTGTGAAGTATTGACGATTGCAAGGCATTCGAGGTATATGTTTCAGCAATCCATTCAGTTACTACAATTATTTCTGTATGCAAGGAATAGTTTATATGCCACTATTAATGAGTTTGCTACCAAGTTGGATGCACTCTTACTCTCCACCAATGCCAATAATCTCAATCAACATCCATTACAGCAACAACAACAACATCATCATCATCAGCAACAGCAAAGTCAGCAAGACATTTATGATTTATTAAATCCATTTATATTACATGATAATAATACGCCATGGTCTATTGATTTCTCAACTATCAAGACCAAATCCTATACGACCCCTTCTGTTACTGCACCATCTTTTACTCCGCATCATGATCACTTATTCCATACCTCTTGGAGAGCCGCAATGACCATTCCTGATAGAATTCATTACCCATTTGCAAAACTTCATCTCGACTTTAAGCCTACTGCCACTACGCCTACAACAACAACAACAACAACAACAACACCACCACCACCGCCTCCAAATAGTAATAATACTAACAGTAGCAATACTAATAATAATAATAATAACTATGCCCAACATCATGACCTATCCACAGATCAACTTGCTGCTCTGGTTGCTCAAATACAAGAATCAAGCGAAAAAGATAATGGCAGCTCAGCTAGCAATACCAGTACTCCCAATAACGATGATTTATTGTTCACTCTACTGTCTGACACACGTCAAAAAGATCATCACCCACATAGACAATCATTTTCTCATCCTTACATGAACGTTGGTCTTGGCATCTATGCTTCTGCTCATCAGCACCATAATGATGTCATTCGCCAACATATGCCTGATTCTTCAACTAGACCTGTCTTGCTAAGTCATCAAGGTCAAGCCATTGTAACAAATACAAATGATAATAAAAATAAGTGTTGAATTATTTTCTTTTTCTTTTTTGTATCTTTCTGTTATGCTAAGGAACAGTCTTCATGGTGTATTTTCTGTATATAAGCCAAAGGGCTGGTATTCGAGAGAAGCAACAAATTATGTTCAACATGCCTTATCCAATGAGATTCTTGGTCGAGAGAAAAGTAATACGCGATTCAAAAGAAAAGAATTGATCAAGATTGGTCATGGAGGAACACTGGTAAATTTGATTCTTTTTCCCTTTTTCTTTATTAATCATGTATAGGATCCAATTGCAGAAGGTGTCTTGGGTAAATTTGTGTTTTATTTTGACTAATAAAACCTAACAGACTTCTTTCTAGTTCTGGGTATTGGAAATGGGTGTAAGGAATTAACCAAGTATCTAGAAGGAAGCAAGGTAAGAAAAAAAAAAAAAAAGAGGATGTTTTGTTTATATCATTACAAAAAAGGAATATATTGTTACAGCTAGACTAGGTCAAGCAACAGATACATACGATGTAGATGGAAAGATAGTCAAGGAAGGCAGGATTGATCATTTGACATCGAGCTTAGTTAAGGAGACATTGTCTACATTCAAGGGCCAGATCACACAAGTTCCACCCATGTAATTCGACGGAGAGTATTCAATATGCACATAGACTCATCATAATGATAGATATTCTGCATTAAAAATGAATGGGAAGAGGCTATATGACTATGCGAGAGAAAACATACCATTGCCGGAAGAAATTAAGCCACGAGTAGCATTTGTAAAGGACATTGAGTTGCTGAATTATGAAAATGATACCTGTGTATTTAGAGTTGAATGTGGAGGAGGAACTTATATGAGAAGTATAGTCCATGATATGGCAATCGCAATGGGGACCTTTGGACATATGACAGCATTGAAGAGGACAAAACAAGGATTGTTCACTCTAGATGATACATTGCCATTAGACTGGGAGAGCATATCTCTAGCAAACGTGAAGAGTAAAATAGAAGAAAAGCAACAAATAGTTAACCTACCGAAGCCTTGATGTTTAAATGAAAAAGATATTTTGTCAAAGTGTCATTGTTTATTTATTATCTCTTTCTTCTAACGCACGTAACAGCATTTTAATTCTGTATTCTGCTTTATCATTGGCTGTCTTAAGTTCTTGTATTTCTTTTTTTAAGCTTTGAACCTCTGCTTCATTGCTGGTACTATTGTTACTATTTTGTTCTATTGACAGTTTAGCACCAATACAATCTAATGTCATTGCACTCACCATTTGTATTTTTATTGTTGACCATTCGTTTCAATTGTTCTACTTGTGTTTGAAGAGCCTTAATAGCTACGTCAACTGGAGTATTGCTTAGATAATGTTCCTCTTCTAAAGTCATTCTTATTGTTGAAAGGAAAAAAAAAAAAAAAAAAGTAATCAGCTTGACTTGATATTAAAACTCATCAAAAAGATAGTGACAGGTCAGCCTACCGGGTTCATGAAAGTAGACCTGACCAATACAAGAAAAATGAAGTGTATAGTATTGAAGAAAGAAAAACAGGCTCTAAAAGCCACAAGAAGAGACAGGTTCATGATATAAGCAAAGCATCGCTCGTCTTGGAGAGATCAGCATGGCTTAGGATACTTAACACTTTATAAAAGATAATACTTATCTCTGAAATTAATGAGGTCATCGGAATAGAAAAGGAAGGGTCAAGTGCTGTGATCTTTTTTAATCTTCAGAGCGTAAGTCTACTATTATAAAAGTAGATTGTTCTTCTCGAAGGCTCCAGATATGCCAATCGCTATTACTTGATACATCTCTAATTATGGAACACTGAGAAATACTATCACAATCTTTTGTACTGCTTTTCTAAACTCTGCATTCACTGACTTTACATTAGCATAAGTCAATGCTTATTAAAAGGTGTTGTATGTTTCCCCTTTTTGAATATGCGGGGTGCATAAACGTCAATTGTGAGAAACAGATTGAAATTTCTCACGAATCCCTGCTGCATTTCAAATGAACCTCTTTCGCTCTTTTTTCTCTCTCTTTTTTCTTTATTTAAACCATGGCTGTTGTCAAACTCACTCAAGAAGAAAGAGATACCCTTTTATCACCTTTGCTTTCCTCTGGCTGGAAACTCGTTGACAACAGAGATGCTATCATCAAAGAGTACACCTTTACTGACTTTAATCAAGCCTTTGGGTTTATGACACGTGTAGCCTTGAAAGCTGACAAGATGGATCATCATCCGGAGTGGTTTAACGTAAGTGGGTCTATTAAAACATTACATTTAGCTCACCTATTTTTGTAGGTTTATAACCGCGTCCAAGTCACTTTGAGTACACATGACTGTCAAGGTTTATCCAAGCGAGATATCGAACTCGCCAAGTTTTGTGATGAAGCTAAATAAGAAGATATTATGTAAACAATAAAGGAAAGAGCATACTGTAGGTCTCTTTTTGTAAGAAGATATAATCATGTGTATTCATGGTACAATAACCATTTAGTCGCATCAGGGCTCATGATGTTGTATCTCTTCTGCAGACTGTTTCTTCTCACATTCGATAGCATTGCAGGAGTATAGAGTAGTCAAGGCTCTGAGGCATTCTGCAAAGATCACTTAACGAGATATATCAGTTTGTTTAGTCATAGCAAGCATTCTCTTTTTTTTTTTTTTTCTTAGGAGTCTTGCTTAGGTGTAAGATCTTTTTCTGAATTAAAGAGAGAAACTTGGCGTATCTTTTTGTTCTTTTGATCTTAAAGCACAATTAGCGCGTCTTTATTTAAATCATTATTCACTGTTTTAATTTGTCTAATAGTTTTGAAAGGCTTTATTGAGTAAGGACAAGTTAGAGTGTCCACTCAATGCAAACTGCGTCTTAGAATAAATAATTTGGTTCAGGAACTGAGATAGTACGGTATAAATTGTGTGGGCTTTTTATCTTACATAGCACTTTGTGCCATATGTGATTTGCAGTTAGGGTACTTAAAAGCTCCTTAAGGGTACAAGAGTAAAAAAAAGAAAAGAAGATCATAATAAAAGAAAAGATAAAAGAGATTATTGTATAGATAACCAGTCAGCTAATTGCTAACTATAAGTAAAGTGTTTATTGGGATGCTGTTTGCGTTGGTATAGGTGGTCTAAACGGTGTTTCTAATTGGACAATAGAAGGACAGTATAAAAATCACTAAAATATATACTGGAATTAGAAAAAAAAAACATGCAAGTTACACAAGCATTTTGCCGCACATTTACCGCACAAACGCCGGAGTAATAAAGAAAAGGATTGCTTTTTTCTTTACCACCTGTACCGGACCGAACATGCGACGCATGCACGAGCACACATGCTTTATATTGCCACCGTCGTACCTTGATCCCGTTTTACTCCCTCTTTTTTTTTTTTTCTTATTTTCTTATATTCATAATATATACGGTGCTTCCGGTACCAATTGGTCACTTTTTTGAAAATTTGGTCGCCCAAAAATACTAAAAATAGAGCTTCAATTGGTCACTTTTTTGACTCTCAATTGGTTGCTTTTTCGAATCTCAATCGGCCACTTATTTGGACTTCATTTGGTTAATTTTTTGAACATCATTTGGTTATCTCGCCTTTACTTCAGACTTGAGATGGCATCTGATTTGAGATTCTATAACGAAGATGGCCAAGGACACATCTACGATGAAGATGGAAGAGAGGCTATGGCAGTTGATGAGATTCCTTCATTTCGCCTTACAAAGCTGAAGACCCTTCAAAAGTTCATAAAACATACAGAGGTTGATATGTCTGGTCTTTCCGAAGGCCATGACACCACCATGAAGGATGCACCAGAGAAGAAAGATAGAGCTACGGAGTATACGAAATATACTCCTTATCAACGAGAGGCTTACATACATTACGCTTTCGAGAAAGGCTTGACTCATGATGAATCTTGCAGACTTGCAAATGTCAACAAGTACACAGCTCGAAAATGGAGGGCTGAATACAAGTCCAACCCTGATGCTGGTGTTCCTGAAAAGAAGACAAACAAGACAGGAAAGCAGCGTATATCGCAGCTAAACGAGCAACATAAAGACATCTTGATACGCTTCTATGACGAAAAGCCTACAGCAACTATTCAGGATGGCGTGGAGGCACTCACCAATAGCTTTGAAGGATTGACAATCAAGAAGACGCGAGTTGCTGAATTCATGAAGAATGAATGTAACTTTAGCTTGAAGAGTATCACTCGCCATCCAGTTCAACGAAACAGTACCAAGACTGTCGAGGCTAGGGCGGCTTGGGTTGCTGAATGGGTTGCTGAATGGGTTGCAAAGGGAATCGACTACCACAACAATTGCATATTTGTTGATGAATCTGGCTTCAACGTCAACATGACTCGAGGCAGAGCCTGGTCAAAGAAAGGAGAGCCAGCTATTGAAGAAACGCCATCTACAAAAGCAGTATCAAAGACTGCTCTCGGCGCTGTATCGTCTGCTGGCGTTGTCAATGTAAGTATCGGAGAAGCTGGCAATGTGAAGAGGAGAAAAGTAGCTGGTGCTACGAAAAGAAAGGCTCCAGAAGATCGGCTCAACTTGCCCAAGGGTACTACTGGCAACCATTTCATGCAGTTTGTTGTGGATACGATGGATATTATGGATCAGTTTCCAGAAATGAGGGGCTATCACATTGTCATGGATAACGCTCCCATCCACGTCCATAACATCGTTGATCCCATTATAATCCGTCGTGGATATATACCTGTGTATCTTCCGCCTTACTCACCCGAACTAAATCCAATTGAGCAATTTTGGAAGGATCTTAAGGACTATGTTAAGAGAGATAAACTTAAAGATAATGAGACTCTTACTTCGCGAATGATGGATGCTTGTGAGAAGGTACCGCTTCAGAACATACGAAACTACATTCAGCATTCCATAAATACTTTTCCCAAGTGTTTGAATAAAGAGCCTATCTAAGAAGGAGCAGCGTCTCTATTGTATGACCAAATGATGTTCAAAAAATTAACCAAATGAAGTCCAAATAAGTGACCGATTGAGAGTCGAAAAAACAACCAATTGAGAGTCAAAAAAGTGACCAATTGGTACCGGAAGCATTGTACATAAGTTCAGGAACTGTTACTGGTCACTATATCAGTTTCTTAAAAACTACACTCGATGAAATGGACAAACATCCACATATGAAAGGCCACTATATTGTTATGGATAATGCACCCATTCACACACATGAAAACATAAAGAAGTATATTTGAGTATCGAGGATATAAATGTGTGTATCTTCCTACTTACTCTCCAGAGCTTAATCCAATTGAACAATTCTGGGCAGTGGCAAAAAGTAAGGTTAAGCGTCATAGGTTTTTGCAGGAAGACACTTTGCCCAAGAGGATTACAGAAGCCTGTAACAGTGTGAAGCAAAGTCATTTCAAAGGTTTCGTCTCGCATTCTTACCAGTGTTGGGACAAATGTCGAAACAGACAATCTATGTAATGACCCAAACGAATGTGCGATTAGGGGAAAACGGTAAGTGCAATCAGAAAAAAAAAGGCTATCCAAAACTGCCAGCCAAAAAAAAAAGGCTATCCAAAACTGCCAGCCAAAAAAAAAAGGCTATCCAAAACTGCCAGCCAAAAAAAAAAAAAAAAAAAAAAAAAAAAAAAAAAAAAAAAAAACAAATATCGTGAAACGAAAAAGGACTCATTTGAGTAGTATACTTTAATAAAAATGTATGGGAATCAAGTAGGATGAGAGGTATCAATGATTGTGGTGACTGGTACTTGCTTTTCTTTTGCGGTTGGTTTGGATATCCATAATTGTTGCTATTTCATTGTCGGAAAGGGCTGGCATAAGTGATGATTGTTGATCCGTTTTCTGGTCGACACACAAGCTCCAGAAGGCTGAGGAAACGATTGCCAATTGGTCGGCTTGTACGATGAAAAGTGGAAGTTCTTTCAAAGACATTGGCAATTGAATATGGGCAATTTCGACCATTGGATAGAAGCCATTCCTTGTACCATCAGTCAAATAGAATGTTGCGTGATGTCCTTATTCAACGTGATGATAATTAAAGAAAGAGTGTTAATGTCTCTTTTTTGCATTCAAAATAAAAAAACCAGAAAAACTTACCAACGACAAGAAACGACAGGACAAATTTGCTACGATAAGTGTCAATGGCGTTCTTTGCTAAAAGTGCCAATCGCACTAAGTCTTTTCCGACTAGCTTGTGATTCAGCGCCTGGGATGCCGGTTTCACTTCTCCATATCCTACAGTTTGCCCGATCTCCGTGCCTATCACCATGCTGATTGTAGAATCAGGTCTGGCTAGTAATAATGACATCTCACTGGATTTGCACTCATCATTGGCAACAGAAGTCCTAAAGTACGCGAAAATGACAAAAAAAATTGAGCACAAGTTTGACTGAAATATTTCTTTTCATACCACCGAAACACGACGTGCTTCATGAGGTTTTCCAACAATGGATTGATAGCCGCAGTGGTATATCTTGTAATCAACTCCAGTTCATCAACCTTCTGACTGATTGGCTCCAAAGGTAATTGTTCAAGTCTACGGGCAAATGTTAATTGAAATATAATGAATAAACGCTATGACTTGAGTTCTTCCTTATTCGCCCTTACAGATTTCGAAAGCAAAATAGTATCCTGTTGTGGACATCGTTGCTGGCAACCATAAGAGCCATCAATTTTTGAGAATCCTGGAACTCTGTAATTTTCTTTCTGATGCAATTCTACATAAATGATAAATCAGTTACAGCCATTTCTTCACTTTCTTGATTATACCTTCACGATTTTTTCAGCATCAAGTCGAGTATATTGATCAAATTCGTACGACCGAATGCCATATTCTTCCAGCAAATATTCAATAAGGCCTTCGCATATTTCACGTCCTATGAACTGGTGAAGGTCACTGTTGGTGCGGCATGGTTTTAGCAAGAGGATCGATGACAACGCCAAGACGTGCTGGACATGGGATTCGTACGTCAAGAGACGCGGTTTGTCAATGATCGTTTTCACATAATGGCGAAATTCGTGAAATCCCTTGGTAATGTCGATGTTCTGAAAGACAAGATGGTCATTGTCTGGTAACAAAAAAGTCCAGCCTAACTTGATGATATCCTCAGGTGCAGTAATGATCCTAAAACAAATAAAATTTAGAAAACCAAATCATTAGGTGCTTACAACCTTGGGCCGAATGCGTCAGGTCAAGTCGTTTGGTCATCGGACTTAGAAAAATGTGTGCCCAAATATAGACACTGGGTCATGACCTGACGATTTGTAGGGTCAACGAGCTCTTCCTCACCACCCATCTTCGGAAAAGTGACTGTTGCTCTTGACCTTTGACCGAACGACCTGACGCATTCGGTCCAAGGTTGTGAGCACCTATTGTCATACTAAATATTTCATTACCCATTTTCAGGTTGAGATGCTATGACATGGTTCAAGTCACAATGCTTTCGCAGTTCTTCTTTCTCAGTGAAGGTCTCCTTGCAAGAGACACAGCCATAATGAATCACGATGGAGTAGCCAAGTCGTTCATACTTTTGAGCATTCGCTTGACTGTACACGCCAAAATTACGGTTACCAGAGGGAAGACGTTCCACTTTTTTCTGATGAATGGCAACGATATGGTTCACGGCTTTTTGATTCGACTGATACAACTTGTCGCAATAAGGACATGATTTTTTCAACAAAATAACGGTATTTCGTTCGTTGCTGCGATTTACAATATCACTAGATGACATAGTTTTTTGTATCTGTGGGGGGAACGAACAAAAGAAAAAACAATCTACTTTTTTGGCTGGCAGTTTTGGATAGCCTTTTTTTTTTGGCTGGCAGTTTTGGATAGCCTTTTTTTTTTGGCTGGCAG